>SKCR01032331.1:0-21321 GCA_019454045.1 Zanthoxylum bungeanum
GCATAACTAACGACGTATTGAATTTAAGTAAGAAAACTAAATAAACAAGAGCAACACAACGAAAGAAAGAAAGTGTCGTTTGCCCAAGCGGTACGTGGAGTTGTGGCCCGAGTACAGATCATACTACCGTCCATTCGGAATCGGCTATGAAATTTATGTCCGGGTTTCCATCCGATATACCGCGAGAGTTGACACATCTCTCATTCATCCAATACCCACAACATACATCATACACACAACATATACCACAAATACAGAAAATATAATCAAAATAAATGACCAGAAAGTAAAATGAGAATAAGTGTGAAAGATACCCTCAGGTCTAACTTTTAAGCCGTCTCTCGGACTCGCGTTCCACGGAAATCAAAAGGGGGGGTAAGGCTCCGCAACTTTCTGGTCCACTGGTTCAACGTCCTAGCTCACTGCTTCGCTGCTTTGCTTACGATTCGAACTCCGTTCTGCTCCTATTTGGCTCCTGTTTTGCTGCTCCCCGCACGGGCTACCTGTTTTAACGTTTCAATAACCTATTCCAAGTTTGTGTGGGTTTTTTAATGCAATTATATATGATTATTCTTAAGGTTATCTATGCTGTTTTTTTGTGTTACTGTTTTTGGGATTTTGGGGACTGTTTTGGGAGGATTTTCGGTGGTGGTTAGGGATTGTTTTGGTGTGATTTTCGGTGGTGTGAGAGGGATTGTTTTGGTGTGATTTTCGGTGGTGTGAGAGGGATTGTTTTGGTGTGATTTTCGGTGGTGTGAGAGTGAGGATCAAGGGAGTGATATGCTTGTGATGTCTAGGATTTCTTGCTATAATTCTTGTGTGAATTGGGTGTATAAGCTAGAGAGATTCCAGAGAGGGGATGGCCTTGGTTTAGTCATGTTTATATAGAGGAGAGGTAGGGTTTGGCCTTGTGTCACAAGGAAGGGATTCTGTCATCAAAAAGAGGATTTGATTTTGTGTTCAACAAGGAAAGGATTAGATTGAGGGGGGACAAAATAATTTAAGTTAGGAAGTTGTAATATTTAATTTGTGTTGGTTAAGGAAAACAAATATTTTATATTGGTAAATATCTTATTAGATTAGGAAGTCAATATATGATTGGCTTTAATTGGTTAGGATTGATTTTAATTTGGTATGATTATATTTTGATTTAGTATGTGATTTGTTTAATTTAGGCATGATTTTAGTTTAAGTTGGTAATTGTTTATTTTAATTGGTAAATGGTTTAAATGTTTTATTTTAATGTTTAATATTTAATTTAATATTTATTTATTTAATTTGGGATGTGTTTTATGGGCTTTGGGGAGCTAAATGGGCTGGGGTGTGAGGCTAGCAGCAAAACCAGAATTACCGGCTCCGTTCGAACGCCTCATCGCACGCGGCACGAACGTCCGCAATCTGCACGAGGTTCGAACGAAGTAACGAACGCAGCACCAACGAAGACAGTGAGCTTGTTTATCCTGAATTTCCCCTTCCGATATCCGTTTCCCGCGGCTTTCATGACTCAAAAGGTAGTGCCTCCAAATGAGGCTCATCATCTTATCAGTTGGGTTGTCACTCGAAAATTTCGAGGTATACATGCGATGCAATGCCTCAGTCGCCCCACTTTGATGGGACTTGTGCAGTGTGTGACTTTGAACAATCCTATCAAAGTTATGCAATGCATTTTACTTACCTGGCTAGCTAGCTGTCTCGAGCTGAGCTGATACTGCAGTGGACCTCGATCCTGAGACGCATCTCGATAGCTGCAACCGACAACGGGGGCCTCGACCCTGGGACGCATCCCAATACCGCTGACAATGTGAGCCTCGACCCTGGGACGCATCCCGAAAATGTAGGCATTGCATCCTCCCAAAACAGTCACACCTAATTATACATATTTGGAAAAATTAGATTAAGCCCACTGTAGGCATTGCATTTTCGCATGTGAAACCCGATGATGAGCCTCATTTGGAGGCACTACCTTTTGAGTCATGAAAGCCGCGGGAAACGGATATCGGAAGGGGAAATTCAGGATAAACAAGCTCACTGTCTTCGTTGGTGCTGCGTTCGTTACTTCGTTCGAACCTCGTGCAGATTGCGGACGTTCGTGCCGCGTGCGATGAGGCGTTCGAACGGAGCCGGTAATTCTGGTTTTGCTGCTAGCCTCACACCCCAGCCCATTTAGCTCCCCAAAGCCCATAAAACACATCCCAAATTAAATAAATAAATATTAAATTAAATATTAAACATTAAAATAAAACATTTAAACCATTTACCAATTAAAATAAACAATTACCAACTTAAACTAAAATCATGCCTAAATTAAACAAATCACATACTAAATCAAAATATAATCATACCAAATTAAAATCAATCCTAACCAATTAAAGCCAATCATATATTTGACTTCCTAATCTAATAAGATATTTACCAATATAAAATATTTGTTTTCCTTAACCAACACAAATTAAATATTACACTTCCTAACTTAAATTATTTTGTCCCCCCTCAATCTAATCCTTTCCTTGTTGAACACAAAATCAAATCCTCTTTTTGATGACAGAATCCCTTCCTTGTGACACAAGGCCAAACCCTACCTCTCCTCTATATAAACATGACTAAACCAAGGCCATCCCCTCTCTGGAATCTCTCTAGCTTATACACCCAATTCACACAAGAATTATAGCAAGAAATCCTAGACATCACAAGCATATCACTCCCTTGATCCTCACTCTCACACCACCGAAAATCACACCAAAACAATCCCTCTCACACCACCGAAAATCACACCAAAACAATCCCTCTCACACCACCGAAAATCACACCAAAACAATCCCTAACCACCACCGAAAATCCTCCCAAAACAGTCCCCAAAATCCCAAAAACAGTAACACAAAAAAACAGCATAGATAACCTTAAGAATAATCATATATAATTGCATTAAAAAACCCACACAAACTTGGAATAGGTTATTGAAACGTTAAAACAGGTAGCCCGTGCGGGGAGCAGCAAAACAGGAGCCAAATAGGAGCAGAACGGAGTTCGAATCGTAAGCAAAGCAGCAAAGCAGTGAGCTAGGACGTTGAACCAGTGGACCAGAAAGTTGCGGAGCCTTACCCCCCCCCCCTTTTTGATTTCCGTGGAACGCGAGTCCGAGAGACGGCTTAAAAGGTTAGACCTGAGGGTATCTTTCACACTTATTCTCATTTTACTTTCTGGTCATTTATTTTGATTATATTTTCTGTATTTGTGGTATATGTTGTGTGTATGATGTATGTTGTGGGTATTGGATGAATGAGAGATGTGTCAACTCTCGCGGTATATCGGATGGAAACCCGGACATAAATTTCATAGCCGATTCCGAATGGACGGTAGTATGATCTGTACTCGGGCCACAACTCCACGTACCGCTTGGGCAAACGGCATTTTCTTTCTTTCGTTGTGTTGCTCTTGTTTATTTAGTTTTCTTACTTAAATTCAATACGTCGTTAGTTATGCATGATTCAACCAGGCGCATGGGCTTAGTGAGTTAGTCCAAAGGTCCTCCATTTAGGAGACAAAGAGCCGAAAAGGCCACCTTCGTGACACTACTTCGCCGTGCCGGTTGATGTATGTTCGGTTGGACGCTAGATACGTTCAATCGGGCATACTTAGTTTAATATTATTATTATCTTTATTTTCGTATGAGTCAATCGAGCGCATGGGCTTAGTAAGCGTGACGTGAAATCCCCTATGGGGAGAGGCTAAAAGCCCTTTACCACGATGCTTTGCCGCGCCGGTTGATGTTTGTTCAGATTGGACGTAAGATGTGTTCAATCGGGCATACTTGGTTGACATGATTGGTTCTATTCTTGTATGTGTAATGTGATGCGCATGAGCTTAGTATGTTGGTCTAAAGGTCCTCTCTTTGAGAGATCAAGAGCCCCAAAAGGTCACCTATATGGCAGTACTTCGCCGCGCCCCTTATTTTCTGCTTACGTATTACATCCCATTTTCATGCATCAGGTCCATGTCCGTTCGAACGCGTTTGCAAACGCAACTCGAACGCGCATACATTTTGCCTTATCATGCATCAGGTCTCCTTTCCGTTCGAACGCGTTTACGAACGCTACTCGAACGTGAGCATTCTATTTCATTTCCGTTCGAACGCGTTTACGAACGCTACTCGAACGTGAATATTCTGTTTCATTTCCGTTCGAACGCGTTTACGAACGCTGCACGAACGTGCACACACTGAACTGAGTCTGTCTTATTATATTCATGCATATTTGCCTATTGGTTGATCTTTCTTTTGTAAATGTGTCAATGTATCACCATTCATATGCTTGTGTCATGATAACATTTGAGTATTATTTCTTGCGGTATATCGGATGGAAACCCAGACGTAAATTCCGTAGCCGATTCCGAATGGACGGTAGTGCGGTCTGTACTTGGGCTACAATTCCACGTACCACATGGAAAAGTGCCCATATGTGTGCTTGTATGGTTAATATGTGTGCTTGTGCTTTTCCTGAATGTGATATGCAAGTGAAGTTGTATGTTAGCTGCTATCTTGATATATGTTAAGCATGCATGCGAAATACATGTATATTTAGGCGCATATTTTATTTTATATATGTGAATTTAGAAGCATGATATCCTTAGAAATAATTGTTACTTCAGCTTGTTTAAATTATTATATAAATCTTTTCATTACAAGTGACATAAGTAAGGGACCATTCCGAACCCAACGGTTTGAGGTCTTCCCTTGCGAGGGGTGAGTGCGGCCTTAAATCTTTGTCCCGGGTCACACCGGGTGGCGACTCCATGTTATGTAATCCTTCCCAAACTAGGCCGCGAGCCTAGGAACGGCTTCGCTCAGTTTCTGTGTCCCACACCCACATAAAAGTTGATTAGAACTTTTATTAATTAAAAATTATCTAAGTTTTGCTATAAATAACAAGCATGAGCAATGTTTTAATTAAGCTTGTGAAAGCTAAATACAAGTAATTCTTGGAGAAATTAGCCTAAGTTAGAGAAGTGTTTTGAGAACCTTTGCAAGTGCTCTACAACATTTCATCTATGAGAAATCAAAATTGGATCTTGGAGTGAACATTGCTAGTATTGGAATCAAGATTGGATCTTGGAGTCAAACTTGCAAACCTTGGAAGTTCTCTAACCATTTCAACAATGGAGAAAGAGATTGAATCTTTGTATCAAGCTTACTAGGTAATGTTTGATCTTTCCTAAGCTATATTCTTCATTAGTGAGTTTTCATTAGTGAGACATATAGTGATGAATTATGTATTGGATGCATGATTACATAGCCTAAAGTTGAAATAAGACTGAAGAATTGTGCTAGAATGCTTTAGAAGTATAAACATAATATGCTTGTAATTAGGTCAAATATGTTCATGTTGGACATGGAAAAATTAATAAGAGTTTGGAACTCTAGATAAAATCTTAGAGCTATGGCTACCATTCTAGAATCACTTGACCACTTTTGGGTGAACTAGAATTGTTGCTGAGACATTTAATTATGGGATTCCAAATTGGTTTGTGTTTTGATTTAAACAAATACATATATGTATTTAGAATACATGTATGTTAGTTGTATAACATGTGTTGTGGTTGGTTTTGATGTTAAAATTGGTTTTAAGGTGTATTGAAAATGATAGGAGAAAAATTGGAAGTGTTTAGGCCTGATTTGAAGGTTGAAATTGCTCACTGCCCAAGGAGCGTCGCGACATTGACCTTCCAGCGTTGTGACACTGAGCATCAGACATACGGGCATCGTGACTCGCACCCTTGCGCATCCCGACTCCGGGACGTTGAGCTCTAGTAAATTTGGGCGTCGCGACTCCCAATCCTCCGCGTCGCGACACCAAGAGCTGATGAACATTAAAACTTTAATTTCTACGTTCTAGAGTTTTCAGACTCCGATTTGGTCCCCGTTTTTTCCTACGGACTCGTATCGGAATGTAGTTTTCATTAAAATATTTTAAAATAAACTTATCTCTGATATCCTTGTGCGGGGCACTGATCCTATCCTATGGGTTTCCACAACTACTCCAATAAAAATAAAGAAAATATAACAGGTAAATGGAGAAAGCTTGATTTATGACAAATTGGAACACTGTTCTTTTTGGACCTCCATATTTAATGATCTGGATAGGCTTCTTTTCCTCTTTATCCTCCAAGTGAAAATGAAAGGGTCTTGTAATTCTTGCATTTCCTATTGTCTTTTCCTTATTTTTCTTCTGGGAGTTTAATGATAGAGTCAGACTTGTCGTGATACAACCAACATAAAATAGAATCTCTCATACTATGAAGCTATTCTTCGCAAACTCTTCCTTAATCATACTATTTGAGCTCTCTACAGATTCTTAATATTCAGTAGATTTCATGCAAAATTTTGATTTTGCGTTTTTAGGCTCCGACATCTCATCTTTCCTCCCCGGGATAACTTTTTTGATGTAGAAGCATTCTCTTTTGAGTTCGGAAAAGTGTCTCAGTAAATTTTTTGTGCTCCACCATATGCCATTGGTTGCTTGGCATGGACTTTAGATGAGCCATGAATCTCACTTGTCTCATCTTAAAAGGAAAAAATGAGGCGACTAGGCTCTTGGAGGAAACCAAGTTATGGTTCTTTGTTCCTTCTTAGGATTTCATCATGTTTTGTCCTCCTGCACCAAATTCTTCTTGGATAGCTTTTTGTAGTCTTTCCTTTTTGTTTTCTTTGCATTCGACGAATCCTGCACAAATGCCATTGAATGAATAATTTCCTTATTATTTGGAAACTTTAATATGTCTCTATCGATCATGTTATGTAAAATATTTTTAAAATCCCAGTAAGAATTAATTACATGATTGTAGGAACTATGACACATACAATGTATTTTGTGGATGATTTCAATTATTGATAATTGGAGGAATGCCCCATGAGCCCATTATTGAAAGTGCTTCATCTTTATAATTTGCATGTTGGTTGTTTGGATTCATGGCTCTGAAGGACCGTTGAGGAGCCATGAGAGCCATAGGTCTGCCGTTGCCAAAATGAAGGCCATTAGTAGCAGATGTCATAGTAATTTTTCCAACTTCATCCTTAAATTTATATTTTTCTTCCACTGGAGCTGGAGGATGAGGGTGAGAAGTTGGCTTATAAGGACGAAGTAAGCCATGTGTTTCGTACGATCCTCCAGTGGATTGCCCCCTGAGTTCTTCATGTTTAACCGGCCTAGATGTTACTTTTTGCTCTTGATTCTTCCAACTCTTCGGATTGAATTGAGTCTGACCAAACATAATTGTTCAAACCTCTCCCAACGCTTGTAGGATTTTTTTTCTTGGCCATCTTCCATCCTTCTTAATATGGTATCTACAATAATAACCAGATCAGTACTTAAATTGGTAGGCGAGTTTGTATCACATGACGCTCCAACAATAGAACATGTTGGAGTTTGATTAATATGACTATGAATTTTAAGAGAACCGGATTCCTCTCGAATTGCTTCACTATGTGTGGAACGATTCGTTCTTATCTTTGCCCTACTGTTGTAGGAACAACTTCCCCATCATGAGACTGAACATGTTTTTCCCATATTATTTTTTGTTGATTGGCTGCATCTTTTTAGTGAGTCCCACTGGGCGTGCCAATTTATACTGTGGCTTTGAAAAAATTTTGTGTTCTGCGCGGGCATGCCAGAGGAGCGGATCCTCAATGTAATTACTGACTTCTAACAACGACTGTAAAAAAATAAACGGGTTCTCCAAAGCTTGCATGGGATTGGCAATTGGAATGTAGGATGATGCTAAAAAAGACTAAGAGTTAACACTACTGGAACTAGAAATTTTACTAGAATTGAAAATATAAAATTACAGGAACTGAGAAAATCGAGTTTTGAAAGGCAGTGGAATGCTTTAAAGAAAATTAATTATAGAGCTAACTAACTAAAAAAGTAATTGACATGTGTCTTTTTATCGATGTTTTGGAAAGATAATTTTTCTTATGTGCTTCTCTTTAGATTTTATATTTATGGAAATAACTTCCTCACAATGTTTCTCAACTTCCTACACGTTTCCTCCAACTATCCTCCAACTTTTTGCCTTTTATGTCAACTTTATCCAAGTACTTTCTCAACTTTCTGCGTGTATTCTGTCTGTCTTGCCAACTTCCTCCACTCATCCTCCAACTTCCTATGTTTTTTTGTCAACTTCCTCTATGTGATTTTCAATTTCCTGCTTAATTTGCGTCGGTGGAGGAAAGTATGTTTGTAGAGGAAAGTACATTTGTGGAGGGAAGACTGGAGCCTAAATAATTTCCTGCTTAATTTGCTATTTTCTTACTTTAATAATAATTTCCTACTTACTTCTAAGATAGGCTCTTTGAGGAATTAAGTCTTGGACTTTTCTAATTGGTATGAAATTATTATTTTTGGTGCAAATAATAAGTATATTTAATATGGTTATAATTTATTTATATTAAAATGGTTATAATTTATTTGTTAATTTTCTAATATATTAATAAGTAATAAGATATTATTATATTTATTTATAATTTATTTGATAATTTTTATATCTTAATAATAATAAGATATTATTAGATTTATTTCATAATTTTTTAATATCTTAATAATAATAAGGTCTTGTTACATTATTGTATGGAAGACATATAAATATATAACACATGCATAATAAAATTTTTCCTTGGGATAATATTGGTGTAGAATCTAAGAAAGAAAGAGTGAATCCTCTAAAATTAGATAATGATTAATTAAGAAGGGTGGGGTGGGATTAGGTGGCAATGAGTAATGATGATTGTCGTTTTAATTAAGATTATTAATATAATATTAATGGAATCATGTCACCATCTTCATTCATGTTCATACGCAATAATGTCAAGGCAAATGAAAAAGAATCGACCATCCTTTTGAGAAATTAGAAAATTTTAAATACTTCAAGGAGATGTTAAAATTAGGGGTGACATTTGGTTCAGGATTTATTTATTTGTTCGATTCGATTCACTTTAAAACGAATATGAATTGAAAAATGGATTTGAAAAAATGGATTCGTTTAATAAATGAGTCAATTCAATTCGATTTATTTATTAAATTAATCGAATATGAATTTAAGCTCATTGATTCGTTTATTCGTTTAGGATTCGTTTTATTATTTTATTTACTAGTTCTTGTTATTTTATTAGATTCGAGAATTATGGCTAATTACCATAGAAAAAGTAATATTATTTACATATTTCATATGTATATATTTATGAAGAATTAATGTAAATCAAGTGTGGTAAATTATTTTATTAAATAATATCATGAATAAACGAATATTCGTATTCGATTTGTTTAATAAACGAATTGAATACGAATTTTCGTATTATGATTCGTTTAATAAATGAATCGAATACAAATCCATCACATTTTGATTCGATTCGTTTAGGATCCGATACAAATTCAATTCATTGATTCATTTTACCGCCCCTAATTAAAAGGAAATAATTTCTGGCATATGCGGGTCAAAGGATATGGCATTTGCCAGCTAAATCCATGATGAGATAAAATGGGTAAAATGGCCAGATATAAATTTAATTAGTCGCGGAATCAATAATTATCTCCACTTAATTTAAAAATTTATTAAATGTGTCCTACTTAGTTTAGCTTTAGTTTGTGCACTCTGTTTGAACCACTTATAATCAAACATAAAGCTTTATGAGCTGTGTTCATCTTGTTTCCCCAAGACATCAAAAATAATATACGCTTTTTTTTTTTTTTTTTTTTTTTTTGAGATATCCCAAATTATTGGCCACTTTTTTTTATTTAAAATAATTAATTTATTTTTTTCCTAATATACACTCAAAAAACATGTACATTAAAGACACATCGTTCCATCTTCTAAAACTTTGACCAAATATTTTTATTTAAAAAATCAAAATATACACTGTATTATCATCTACTTAAAACATATAAGCAGAAAACTCAAAGATTGTTCAAATTCTCTTAACATATCAGAAGCTTCTCATCGAAAAATAATTCCACCAAAAGAAGATGGTTATATTTATGCCGCTCAAGAATGCCAACTGATTATCTCTCAAATGACCAGAATTTTTTTGTCCAGGTTTTCGCTAGTTTTACACAACAAAAAAAAATAAAATAAAAAATAAGCGGGTTTAGATTATTTTAGAAAATATTTAAGCGTAAACTTTGTTACATTGAGTCTTGCAATGAAAAAAATTACTAACAGATTTAGATGGCTCCAAAATTTTCGATAGTTTCACAATAAAAATTAGGCGAGTTGATTATTTTGGAATATCTCAAGTCTTTCAATTTTTGTTTTAATGGAATAATACAAGTATTAATGAAGTTTATCAAAATAATAGGAGTATTAATTAAGGGTATAATAAAGAAAGACAAATAAAATTAATGTCTTCTTAATGTGTGAAAAAAAAATAGGCCTGTATTTATGTGACAGAGAGAGTAATATTCTCATATGCGGATGTCCGTACGATTTTTTCGTACGGATGCACGTAAAATAATAGTATTTGTCGTGTAAAAAATTTTTAAAAAAAAATTATATGATTAAATATTAGTGATTCGCCCGAAAAATTCATTCGAGCATCCACATAGGAGAATGACTATTATATATATATATATATATTATAAAGCACAATGATGTGGGGGGAAAGAGAGTGTAACTGATGGTTATGATTAATAGAGATAATGTATCCAAATGCTATCTTTATGTGGCTTAATTGGCGGCTCAGATCATTTCATTATGATCTAATGGCTGATAAAGAATCATTTCATTATAAAATCTATATAAAAATGGAAAATGAAAACTATCAAATAATTTAAAGAATAAAATCATTTATTAATGAATAAAATCATTTCATTATAAACAAATTAAATAACATAATCTTAATCTCTCTGTGCAGTAGACACGGGCACATACTAAAGCTTCCAGAGACTAACCGTTCGTGGCACCTTCGTATATTCGTTCGAAAGCTTATCGTTAGTGGCACGTTCGTATCTTCGTTCGAACGAAAACTTCCAGAGACTAACCGTTCGAGGCATGTTCTACATCTCATTCGAACGAAACTCTCAAGAGGCTTCGCGTTCGTGTTGCGTTCTTTGCGCATTCGAACGTCAGTCGCAGTTTTTGTTTTGCTGATGCGTTTTTGAAGAATGTTTGCCTCACAGAAAACCCTACCTATAAAAGAAAATACACACCCTATTTACAAGCGTTGGAAAATATTATCCTAAACATTCTTACTTTGAGTTTTCCAAACCTTTGAAGATCTCTCACCCTTGAAGACTCAATTTTTCACGTCTTCTTCCTTGTGAGTGACCTTCTTGTTTTATCACCATCTACCCTCCAAACACAACCTCACCAATACCCTACGCCTTTTGAGTTTGAAGGTTGGGAATGACATTTGAAGCTCTGTCGCGTGACTTTGCAGATTCAATTCATTGAGACTTCAGATGTTCTAAAGAAAATTATTTGGTGCAGGCTTGAGGAGTTCCTCAGGTAATTAAAGTTATGGGAATAGAGTCGGTAAAATTATTACTTTAGGTCTTTTCACCATCTTTGTAAGTTTCTCTTATATAGTGGATTTGAGTGGTAGCCTATACCCGAAGTGATTTTTTACTCGCATGAGTTTTCCACTTCGTAAACAAATATGATTTTCTCTTTTTTATATTCTGTAATTTATTATTTGTGACTGGTGTTTTACTTTGTTTGACATATTAAATTTGAGGTTGATTGATATCTATTCGTAGGAACTCTACCGAAACATGTTTTGGATATTGTAGTATTTTTAATTTCCGTATATTATACATATTATATCCCATAGGTGTATAGGGTCAGAACATTTATATTTTTCAAATTGGATATGTTCATGATTTTTTTTTCTCCATGTCCTCTCGTAACCAGGACCGAAATCGATTTTGTTAGAAACCGAAATATAATAGATGAAGAAAAATATAATAGTTTTCTTGATTTCAATATGAATTACAAATGGCCTTTATATAAGCATTACAAAAGAACCTAACATTAATATCATATCTACCAATATTAATTACATATCAACTAACAACTAACATTAATATCATATCTATCAATATTAATTACATATCAACTAACAACTAACATAATAATAATATATCTACCAATGAAAACTAACAATATATCTACCAATGAAAACTAACATAATAATAACATATATACCAATATCACCTCTCAAACTCAAGATGGTAGTGAGGAAATCAGATTGAGTTTGGAAACGAGAGTTGTGTAACGGCCACAGAGAAAATACTTGGTGAAGATATCGGCTATTTGATCATCGGAGCGTAGATACACTAACCGAAGAGTATCGCGAGCAATATATTGACGAATGAAATGACAATCAATCTCAATGTGTTTGGTAGGTTCATGGAATATATCATTATGCTTTATTTGAATAGCGCTTTGATTATCACAGTAAAGAATAATAATTGGTGGTTGAGGCACTCTCATATCTTCGAGAAGCCAACGTAGCCATAGAAGTTCGGCAGTAGTCGCAGCAAGAGCTCGATATTTAGCCTCAATACTAGAACGAGCAATCAATGTTTGTTTCTTTTACTACGCTAATAAATAAGCGAGTCACTCAGAAAAATACAATAACCAGTAGTGGATCGACGATCAGTAAGATCACCTGCCCAATCTGCATCATAGTAAGCTCGAAGAACAGTGAAGAATTAGCAGAGAAATGGAGACCACAAAAGAGAGTGCCTTTAACATAGCGAATGATGCGAAAAATAACAACATAATGAAAAGATCGAAGAGCAGCTATGAACTGACTTACAATATGAACAACATAGGCAATGTCCGGTCGAGTGACAATGGGATAAATGAGACTACCAACTAATTGTCTGTATAGAGTAGCGTCATCAAGAGAAGTGCCATCCATAGGTGTAAGTTTAGTATTATACTCGACATGGGTTGGAACTGTCTTGCTATCTATAAGACCGGCTCGAGAAATAAGATCAGAAGCATACTTAACTTGAGAGAGATGATGGCCATCATCAGAGGAAGTAACTTCAAGGCCCAAAAAGTAACTCAGAGAATCAAGATTTTTCATTTCAAATTGTTGACTAAGAGACTGTTTAAGATCCATAATTCTTGAATCATCATCTCCAGTAATAATCATGTCATCAACATAAAGAAATAGCATCACGATGCATGTACCAGATTTGTGAAGGAATATAGCAGAGTCATGTGGACTGGAGGTGAACCCAAGCTGACAAATAGTCGTACTGAACTTGGCAAACCATGCATGAAGAGCTTGTTTTAGACCATATAGAACGCGGCGTGGGCGGCATACCTTGTGTGATTGATGATCAAGACTAGGAGATGGTTTCATGTAAACTTCTTCAGCTAGATCACCAGTGAGAAAAACATTCTTGACATCCATATAAAACAAACTCTATTGTCAAGCAGCAACAATGGCAAGTATGTTGCGTACTGAGATAAGACGAGCAACCGGAGCAAATATCTCCCCATAATCAACCTCATATTCCTAAGTGAAACCCTTAGCAATAAGACGTGCTTTATAACGCTCAATAGAGCCATCTGAATGTGTTTTTATTTTGTATACCCATTTGCATCCCACTGGAGTTTTACCGGAGGGAAGATCGACTAGGTCCAAAGTATTAGTTTTTGTCAAAACAGGTAATTCATCTTGCATAGCTTGCTGCCAATGAGGATTAGAGGATGCCTCCATATAGGATTGAGGTTCATGCAAAGAAATAATAGTGGAAAAGCAATGATAATTTTGATGATAAGTAGGAGGGTGTCTTACTCGATGAGGATAACGGGAAGATGAAGTATCAATATCATGAGAGTGTTCAATCGAAAGGGTGTCAGAGACAGTATCTGCAGAAGGAGCATCATCAGGGACATGTAGCAATGAGGGTTGGATGTCTGTAGGCTCACTGGAGGTACCTGCATCATGAACATGTGGAAACAACTTGATAGTGAGATCAGTGAAAATTGGAGGGTGGTCATAAAACACTTTGAAATCGGAGAGGGAATAGAACATAATATGATCTCAGAAGACAATATGACGTATGATACGAAGTTTTTGTGATATAGGATCCCAACAACGATACCATTTGTGTTCAATTCCATATCCTAAGAAACAAAAGAGTCGAGCACGAGGTTCTAACTTGTGGTGCTCGGTAAGAGGAAGAATGGCAAAACAAACACTCCCAAAAACTTTAAGAATATCATAAGAGGGAGAAATACCATATAAACACTCATAGGGAGACATGTGTTGTTTAGTGACTGAAGAAGGAATACAATTAATAACATATATTGCGATAAGAGCGGCTTCACCCCAAAAACGTTATGGATAAGAAGATGATATAAGTATGGATCGAACGGAATCCAGAATATGACGATGTTTGCGTTCTGCTCGCCCATTTTGTTGAGAGGTGTATGGGCGAGATCTTTGGGATATGGTACCTTGTTCTTTCAAAAACCTTTGAAATGTAGAGTTAAGATATTCTTTGGCATTATCAGTGCTTTGATGGTTTTGGAAAATTATGTTTTGACCATAGACGCAAAATCAACGAAAATATGAGGTAGTTCAAATCGTTGTTTCATGAGAAAGATCCAAGTAAACCGAGAATAATCATCAATGAATATGACAAAATATTTGGACCCTCCCATAGTGGGTGTAGGAGAAGGCCCCTATATGTTAGAGTGAATTAAGTCAAAAAGAGCGACACAAGTATTGTTATTATTATTAAAAGATAAAGTCAGTTGTTTGCCAAATTGACAGGGGACACAATGTAAAGAAGATTGTGCGGTAACAGAACCTAAGGACCCATTAGAAATCAAAGGACGAAGCTTACTTAAAGAGGCATGACCAAGGCGTAGATGCCATAACTGAAGAGAGGATGGTGTAGACACTGCACATAATTGGGAGACGCGATTGAAAGGAATATGCATGAAGGTAAGCTTAAATAGACGTCCAACTCTAGCCCGTCCCAATAATCTGTCTCGTCTGCGGATCCTTCACACGACAACCAGTGGAAGAAAATATTAGTTCGAACCCAAGTTCACATGGTTGGCCAACAAATATAAGATTGAAATTAAGTTTCGGAATTAGAAATGTGTTAGGTAATGTAAGGGTAGAGGTAGATATTTGTCCAGAATGGCTTACAGACATTTGTGAGCCATCTGCGGTAAAAATCGGAGGGAAAATTGTGGTGGGATAAATGGAGGAAAATAACGGAGATTGAGAAGTCATGTGGTTGCAACAACCTGAACCAAAATACCAAGAAGAATTACCTGAAGTGGCAGATAAGGCAATAAAAGTATTGGGAGGTGTGGAGAGTATCTGTCTAAGGAGTGTTTCTAAGTTACCAGTGGATGAAGAAGAGGCGGTGACCTCAGAGGTAGCAGCAGCAATTGGAATTTCTATCTTGGAGGGCTGACCAGGTCTTGGGGGACGAGTGGGGCACTGCTCAATGGAATGGTCAGACAACTTGCAGTATCACAATCCATCCTAGTGGGACAGTGAGAGGCAGCAGCAATTGGAATTTCTATCTTGGAGGGCTGACCAGGTCTTGGGGGACGAGTGGGGCACTGCTCAATGGAATGGTCAGACAACTTGCAGTAGCACAATCCATCCTAGTGGGACAGTGAGAGGCAACATGACCTCTTTTCTTGCATTTTTGACATTCAGTAAGACTGCATTCATTCAGAGTATGACCAGATTTGTTGCAGGTACGACATAATTTACTTCCATATTTTAAGAAATGTTTTCCCGCGGTGGCAAGCACGGTATCATCACGAGATGGCTTAAGTAAGCCTAGGCGAGTTTTATCAGACAATAACCCAGAGACGGCAGCTTCCAATGTAGACAGAGGAGATTGATGTAATAAAGAGGCTATGCAAGATTCAAAATCATCAGTAAGGGCTATAATAAACTAAATTAACATCATACTATCACGGTGGGCGATATATTTAGATGCATCAACAGTACAATCCATCGATGATTCGTAGAGAGCAAGTTAGTCCCAAACAGATTCCATTGTAGCAAAAAAAAACTAGTATTAGATTGACCACACTCTTGTTTCAAGTTATGTAACTCTTCCCACAACTAATACTGGTTAGAGAGAGCAGAAGTAGTGTATCTCGTGGCAAGCAGATCTCATATCTCTTTGGCAGTTTCATAACGGCCAAACTAGTGGTGAATCTAGTGATTCTTATTGTCCCAATCCTCGAGACGATCAACAAACTTGTCATCAGACTCATCATGTTTCTGTTGGGGAGGTTTAACATCTCCAGTAACATAGCGCCATAACTTTCGACCTTTGAGAAAACTACGCATTCCTTGAACCCAGAGACGGTGGTTCGGACCTTGGAGGATAGTAGGAATGAGTTGCATAACATCTGATTTGTCCATTGGAAGATTACCAGATGGGTCGCTGGATGATGGGGATGATGTTGGTGGCATGAGTGATTGCCGGAGCAGTTGGAAGAGGTGGCGGCGGGAGGTGGTTGTGGTGGCTTGAGAACTAGGGTTTGGAATTTGGGAATTGGGTGTTTGGACACAAGAATAAGGGTGTCTAAGGGGAGATAAGACATGTTTGAATACAGGGACAATGAAATATCTATAGATTGGAACTCAGGCGTCTGATACCATGTTAGAAACCGAAATAGAAGAGATGAAGAAAAATATACTAGTTTTCTTGATTTCAATATGATTTCCAAATGACCTTTATATAGGCATTACAAAAGAACGTAACATTAATATCATATTTACCAATATTAATTACATATCAACTAACAACTAACATAATAATAATATATCTACCAATATTAATTACACATTACCTAACAACTAACATAGTAATAACATATCTACCAATAGATTTTACTGATAGATTGCTAACTTTGTAATTGTTGGAGGTTTTATGTTGAACTGATCTGCCTAAAGTCAATAGATTTCTTGGTGGTTTGAACGATGTATGATTAATTTACAATATCTTTTTAGATTTTTTAATTTCCACAGTTTTCAAGCATTTAATCCATATGATAAAGAAATCCAGGATTTTGATTCCTGAATTAGTCACTGATTCTTTATAGCCTTTGTTTCTGAACCTGGCTGGGTTTCTTTATTGTAATTGGGTTGTGCTAAAAGATAGAGAACAAAATGCTTCACCATACAGAAACACAAACACAAAACACACTGGACTTTGTTCTATAATCTTACATCATGTTACATTCACATTATTTTTTTGACTGCAATCATGCCAGTGATGGAAATGGACTAAGCCTAGTGACTGGGACACAAATTATTGGATGAGCCCTTGGAAGAGTTAGGCCAGGACCTTCTTCCATGTCAACACTTCCATCTCCTCCATTAACCTTCCAATCAAAGCACTGAATCATAGCAGCAAGGGCTGTCTGAACCATATGCAGTGCTAATGAGATTCCAGGGCAGGCTCTTCTTCCACTACCAAAAGGAATAAAATGAAAATTCTGTCCCCTGACATCCAACTGCCTCTTTCCATCTTCACCAATGAACCTTTCAGGGCAGAATTCAAGTGGGTTTTCCCAGTGGTTCGGGTCCCTGCCAATCGCCCACACGTTAATGAACACTCTGGTCTTTGCTGGAATCTCATAGCCATTGATGGTACAGTTTTCTGTTGACTCTCTAGTGATCAATGGGCCAGTGGGGTGAAGCCTAAGTGTCTCCTTTACTATAGCTTGGAGGTAAGGGAGGTTGCCCATATCTGATTCTTCTACTAATCTGTTTTTTCCTACTACAGTATTCATCTCTTCTCTTGCTTTATTCATCACATCTGGGTGATTAATTAGTTCTGCTAGCGCCCATTCTGTAGTAATAGCTGATGTATCTGTGCCACCTGAAAAAATATCCTGTCCAACGCGGAAAATTCTTATATTTATTTTGTTCAACTACTAGTGAATTAAGTAGGATATAGAAATGAGGGCTTGGTACATTAAGGGCATATAGGAGGATAATTTTTTATACACGTTAGTTAGACCGGATGGTATACATATTAATATCTTGTTATGATAAAGATAAAATCCTCATATAAATATTAGAGCCAAGAACGGATCATATTTTTATATCCCATTGATTGAATAGATCGCATTGGAATATTTACATCCCATATCATATTTGAGGTAGATATTAGAGATGACAGAGAGGTAGATATTAGAGATGACAGAGACTTTTTACCAGGATGAAGGCCTTTATGTTTTCCCTTGTCAACTTAATTTCTGAGCTTTCATCTTCTGATACAGTTAGTAAAACGTCGAGCAAATCCTTCGGTGCATCATCTGATCCACCGGTTTCCTTATTTATCTTTCTTGTTTCTTCATGCTCCTTTATAATTCTCTCCATCATTGTATCGAATCTTTTACGAATTTCCTTCATCCTTTTGCCAAATCCCTGCAAATCTAAGTACTTGCAGAACCAAATATTATCTGCCAAGTTAAATTTACCACTAAGCTCAAATATAGATTGCACCAACTTCCTCAATTCATCAGCTTCTTCTTCACTGTTGGAACATCTCTGACTCATAGTCATTCTTGAAATTGTGTGATTTGTTAAACGGTTAAGCTCTAATCCTACATCAACCGCCTCTCTAGCATTAGCCTTCGTTAGCATCATCGTATGAACTGTGTTATCTCCTCAGACCTGACAGGAAGGAGATGGTTCAATGTTTTAGCACCAAGAAGTTGAGACATACAGAGTTTCTTCATGAATTTCCAACAAGGCCCATAAGGAGCAAAGATGAAACCAGCTGAGCCATATGTAAGGTAATCAACAACAAGTATCTTTGGACGGCTGCTGCAAGCAATTTCATTGGTTTTGAGTAACTCTTTTGCTGTTTCTGGAGAGCAAGCAACAACACAGGGGACTGAGCCGAGGAAGAAATGAATCAATGGTCCATAGCGGCTTGAAAGTTTGTAGAGAGCTTGGTGAGGAATTGGGGCAAGAAGATGAAGGTGTCCAATGATTGGCAATGCTGGTGGGCTTGGAGGAAGACGAGACATTATCCTCCTCCTTCTTCTTCTCAAGATTGCTTGCACCACAAGCAAGGAAACTAGACTAATAATGAAAGGTAAAAAGTATCCCTGCAAATAATCCATGTTGTGTTTAGGTAGAAGGCAAAAGTTAACAGAGGATTTATCAAGGAAATGTAAACAAGTTATTTGAGAAATTACTCAGTTTTTGCCTTGTAGAGACTTTGAGGCTTAGTGATATGGTTGTTTGAAAGCTACCTAATGATATTGCCAAAATAATGTCTTTGACTTTTCTGTGTTGGACAATTACACAAATGTATATAATTTATAATCCTGAACTTTGATTAATCTATTTATCATTTATAATTGCAGAATGATTAACATCCTGGCCATTGATTAATATATTTATTCATTCCATCAGATGATCTGTGCAGCCAAGATTTGGTAAATGATAATGTTATGTCCTTTCAACTAACTTGTTTGTATGCTAATGGTTAAGCTTTTCATTTTGATTCCATTCTTATCCCTTGTTTTAAATTTCTTTTGAATGGATCCTGTGAAAAAATGCTTGTTTTTTTTAAAAAAAATAAATTTTATTCATTAATCCAAAGTAAGATTACATCTAATTTGAGGAGGAAAATACTCCCGTCATAAACCAGTAAAACCAAAATTACAAGCCATTTTGAAAAATTATGTGTCATCACATTTGGATGTCTTATATAGCAATTGACAAACAAATAACTGGACTTTAACTTCTTTTATCTCTTGAATGATTCGCTCAATCTCCTTTATTGTTGAGGAATTACCAAAAACTAAGTCAATGACAGAAATGTGAATCAAAAGTAAAAAAGATAATTAAAAAAATCATATATGCTATTACATGATTGACATCTTGAACAGTTTTTTTTTTTTTTTTTTTTTTTTTTTGTGGAATATTAGAATCACAACTCGCTATTCACACCGAGAACAGTAGAAGAGATGGTCGAGTGGTTAAAGACGTAACATTGAAACTACTATATAAACTTTTATTTACCAGGAATTCGATCCCCCTCTTACTGTACCTATGACCGACATCTAGTCAAAATTGATTTATATGCTTTGCCCTAAAAAACACCAAGATTAGCTTCTTAGTTTTTTTGAAACTAAAACTGAAATGTATTACTCCAACTTGTTAATAATACAAGAAATATTTGAAGGAAAATTATATTTCCAGATAACAAGTGTATGAGCTTTAATAGCTTCCTTAGCTAAAGCATGGGCAATAATATTACTAGATCTAAAGGTATAACAAATTTTTGACTCTCATCTCCTTAATATCTTCAATGATCCAAAAAACTTCAGTCTTGCTGCCTTTCCAAAAAATGTTATAGCTTCTTAGTTACAGAGCCGTTTTCAAGTTCATTTTCTTTTTCATATTTGTTTGATGTGAAATTTGGCAATTAAAATACAAGAAAGAGGAAAGCTAATACATGAACTAATTTGGATAAAGCTTTTGGACTTGTCTAAATTGCCAAAGTTTCATGTTCCTAAATTCCAACTTGTGGTCCTTGAATATCTTATGCTTTGAGGATAATGAATTAAATAATTGGGATTTATTATTACTTTTTATGAACCTTACCTTTAATTTTAAATTATAAACTTATAACATTTGATTGGAGGCTCTTAGTTTCCTCTCTATAAAATTCTGTCATACTCGTAAATTGTACAGGAAAAGCCCTAATATCCTATCAAATATTATAACTTGGCCTATATAGTAAAAACGACTGCACCCGTAAAAAACTTATATCTATTTAAATATATATATTTATATATATATATATCAAGGTATTTTTAGTAAAATGACATACTTTAGCCAAAATTTTTAAAAATAAAACATTTATCACCTTGAATTTTTAAGAAAACTAAATATTTTTTCAAACATTCACTAAATTTAAATGTACAAATTAAGTAAAATTTAACTGTTATTTATTTATAATAATAAACAGTGAATTATTAATAAGTTTTGTATTATTTTAGGAAGAAAAAACAAAATCACGTGTGATATTTTATGACGAAAAACAAAATCATATAACAAAACATTTTTATATATAAGATTAATAATAAATCGCAATAAAAGGATATCTACTACAATAATCTAAAAAAATTAGATATTCATATCTTATTACACAGTAGTCCAATTGTTTCAAATTTGACACTTGCATCATAAACATAGTTTATCATAAGAAAAAAACTTGTGAGACTTAATCTCACACAGAAAAAAATATATTAAAAAAATATCAAAAATTAATGAGTCCCAACGTATCTATATTT
>SKCR01032332.1:0-21609 GCA_019454045.1 Zanthoxylum bungeanum
AGCTTAATGACAATCATGAGTAACTAATTCGTTTATCTCTAGTCGTAGTATTATCGAGACCGGACATCGATAATGCGGAATAGACTAGTATTGCACTTGTGCGCGCTGTGGGAGCATAATGGCATAGTTCTCATATATTTAAGTATTGTTTACTTATGCAAGTGTGATAGGAGGTTGTGTTTACCGATGGTACGGGAACAACTTCGCTCTGGATAGACCCCTAGGAATCCCATTGGTAGTATGACTATGTGTCTATGGGAATCCGAATCAGGGTAGGTGTATTTGGTCTTAACCTGAGACTTGCATCGCTAATACTTGCGACAATCAGTATATTTTGGTTTTGGTCACTCGGGGCTTTAACAGGTTCTGTGTACGCCTCTTCTGGGTATACTGAGAATCGTAGTGTATTGGGTGTGATATCAAGATGGAAGTATCACTCCATTCATATGGAGATGATGATCACGCAGGATATGGAACTAGTATATTACGCTTGACAAAGATTAAATATTCCTTTAAGAATATTTCTGGAGAATTGGGTAGGCACGGTGCTTTGCTAGAAGCCAACCATGTCTCGTAAATCGGTAAGAACGTAGTACGAGGTACTCACGTGTTCGGATAGTCCGACGACCAAATTTACTGTCAACATATCCAGGGATCTCATGGGTCGCTTCCCGAAGATTCACTGATGACGTATGATTCGAACATAATTAATCTACGATTAATTACGGAGAGATTTTATCTTGGATAAAATACTATTTGAAGAGAGAGAATGATTAATTTGGAATTAATCGATAAAATAATATATTCGATATATTAAATGAAATTAGATTTCATAACGAAATTAAAATTGGATTTTAATTCGGGCGAATGAATTAATTTAGAATTAATTCGCGAGCGATGTGAATAGTAATTTTGCTAGGCATAATTATTTAATTAAATTTGATTTAATTACGTCGCAACGGAAAATTCGTTAATTCGGAATTAACGAACCCGAGCTCGGAATGTGTTTGCGGGCCCACTCGGATTTTGAATCAAGTGGGGCCCATTTGTCACATCACTTGTCTTTCTCATCACTTTTTGGTGATGGAAGTAAGTAATGACTTGATGGTAACTTACCAAACACTCAAGTGTGAAAGGTTGAATGACTTTTACCAAAATCTTGGATTTGGTATATCATTTAATTTTGTTTTGAAAAACAAATATAACACTTTCACTCACTCTCTCTTCTCTCCCATCTCACGCCTAAAACTCCTTTTTTTTCTCTCAAATTTTGGCTTGGCCAAATACACCAAGGAGAAGAATAAAATTTTGTTGCAAAATTTTCAAGGTGCTAGCACATCAAAGAATCATATAAGGTGATAGGAAAACTAATCCCAAGAGCTTGGAATCTATCTCAAAGCTTGGAGCTTGGACACCACCTTCAAAGAGAAGCTTGAAGCATTTCAAAGGGAGCAAAGTTTTTGTTCTCTACACATCCTCTCAACCGAACAATGTGAGTAAATTTCCGCTATACTTCATTTAGTATTCACATGATTTTATGCTTGGATTGATCTTGGGATGACTTTAAAAACCAACAATGGTATCATGAAGCCTATTTGAGCATGAAATTTGATTAGGATTTATATACTAAAATTTGGGTAAATTTGATTTGAGCATGATTTGATCAAATTATTTGTTTGAGTATGCTTGTATATTGATAACTTAGAGTTATATATGATCAATTTGATGAAAAATTAATTGGATTAATTTTCCCCAATTTTGTTGGCATGGCCGAATGTAATGATAAACCCTAGGTCATGGTGATTTTGTTTTTTAAATCATTGGGCTTTGGTTGCCAAAGTTCATGCCTTATGAATTAATTAAAAGCCCATTGGACTTTAATTAAATTGACATTGGATGTTATTTGGGCTTTGAGACCCATTAAGATTAGATTTAGAATCTAAATCTTAAAGGCGCATTAAAAGTGTAATTATTTAATTTGGAATTAAATATAGAATTAGTATTGAATACAAATTAAATTAGATTTAAATTGTAGTTTGATATAATTCAAGAATTCTTACTTTGAGTACTTATTCTTAAACGAGTTGGACTCGCGCAAATCAAATCGTTGTTTAAACATTGGATGATCACTTTATTCAAAGATTAATTAATTGGATTCGATTGATTGAATAACATGCTTTGTGTGAATACATGGATGTGTGACCAGTGCGTAGACACACGCGTATAACGCAAGCGCAAGTATCGTTCAAGTAGTATAAAAAGTATCGATCCCACGAGGATTTAATACCTAATCTATTAATTTTATGAGGTCAAGTGATTACTAGTATCTAACAAGTTGTTTGATTGATTTGAAATGGTGATGATTCTAAATTTAAAAACAAGTAAATAAAATTGCGTGAAAGTAGATTAATGAAAATTCAATTATATAAAACTATCTAGGGTTGTGATTTCTTCCAATATTATTTAAAGATGAAGTGGTTATCTTAAAGTTGGGTAATATATTGATTTATTAACCTGGAACACTAAATTATGTAAAAGCCTCTTCCGATGTTCAATTACAAATACCCAGTATAACCTAATTGAACCATATGTCTATGTCAACCAAATTACCTGGATTCATTAAGATTAAGTTCCAATTTGGCTACCTCCGCCCAACAGGTATATTCCTATCCTGTAAGGAAATCTATTAAAGGGTTATCTATCCTCAAGGAAGATCGTAGGCTATTGAGTCTAAGGTCTTAAACTTAAAATCCCTATGTCTAGTTCATTTTAAGTTTACCTAGTCAATTTTATTAGTGGCCAGTTAATAAAAAGCATTAAGATTAAGACTCAATAAATAAATCTTTATATTACCCAAACTATCTAACCCCTTATAAACCGGTGATATTAGATTTCATCACAACCCTAGATAACTAACTTAGTTACATCACATAGCTAGGGCTAGTAAAAACTTAAAAGACATAAAGTAAAATTACTAAAAAGTAAACGCGGAAAAATAAATGCAATAAAATAAAATGCTAATGTAAAAGGAATTAACTTCTACTATTTACTATTTACATATCTCCCATAATATAATATATATACTTGTGATAATTTTACCACCCAGCCATATAGGCGGTAACCTGATTAAGTCAAATTAAGTCCAACCAGCCATTAAGGCGGTAATATTTGTCCATAAACCAGCCATAAAGGCGGAACCAAAATAAACCTGCCATATAGGCGGAACCAAAATAAACCTGTCATATAGGCGGTAAGAAAATTTAATTACCAACCGACCAATCTGGCGGTATCCTCATTAAGTCAGGTTTAACCAGATTAAAATGAATAACCAACCGACCAATGTGGCGGTATCCTCATTAAGTCAGGTTTTAAATAGTTTATATTATATTAAAGGGAGATTACTCTAAATAGCAATAGTAAAAGAATTACCTTTCACCTTAGCAGGGAGAAATTACCTCATTATAGTTGAATAGTAAAACTGTAAAAGTAAAAATAAATTACTATTATTATTAAAAAAAAGTAGAATTACTATTATTATTACAGAACGTAATTAAAATTAATTACAAAACTAAATTTAAAGAAACTAAGAAGAGAACTCCCTATTTACATTAGAGAATTCAGAAGGAATGGTACATCTAAAAATGAAACATCGAGCTGAATTTATAGGCCTCGGTAGGCTATGGGCGTCGCGACGCCAATGCATGTGCGCGTCGCGACGCGCGTTGATCACTGACACGCGTTGTTTTGGCTTTGCGAGATCGTGACATGTGTCACGCTTATGTCGATAGTTGAATTATTGATGTCGACAACATGTGATGGTGACATGTGTCAAGGCACTCGTTAGCGTGATTCACTGAGATGTGGACACATGGCAGGTGCATTTTAGCATAGATGATGATTGTCGGCATCTTACGATGATGACACGTGTCACGGTGCATGTTAGCAGATCGGCTGTGATGGTGACACGTGGCACGGCGCACGTTAGCAAAGTCAACTTTTCAGATTCTGACTTGTGGACCCGGCGCACGTTAGCAGCACTCGGCGCATGTTAGGCGTCGCGATGCGCCCAAATTACCAAAATGCCTTTTTTGCCAATTTTCACTGTTTTGCTCCAAATCACCTCCAGAATGTCCTGAACTTTATTTATCTACAAAATAACACAAAACACATCAAAATATTCACAAAACTCAAGAAACTATACAAAATATTAAGTTAAATGAGTGAGAAATAGTGATAGATTTACCACTCATCACACCCCCAAACCTAACATTTTGCTAGTCCTCAAGCAAAACACAAAATAAAATAACATAATAAAATTTAACTAAGCCACTTTCGTAGGGATCACAGTTGCATTTAGCGTATGCAACAAGCCTTTAAACCCCTAGGTGTCCCTAGTGGACGAGTTGTAGTCTCGTGAGGGTTACAGCAATGATACCCACAAACATTTTATAAAAGTAAAAAGGTAGTGAAACTAATGCACACAAAAGCTAAAAGACAAGAGAAAAAGAATAAAGAAGTTAGTGACTAATCATGTGAAATTTCTACTCCAAGTTACTAGTTGTTTTCTTTCTTTCTAAATTACTGAATATGTAAATTCTCCGATTATATTTACCATTGTCCATATACACAACCAACAAAATATTAAACAACTCATTTTTACCCACAACAGTCACAAATGCAGTTGATAAGAGAGTAATATTTTTGTTCTAAAGTTTTATCAGAATTCACACCTTTTTGTAGCAATTGAATAATTTTTCTGATTTTTCTAATTTTTTTCTTTGATTTTTGATTTTTTTTTATTTATATACAATATCTTCCATCTGTGGAGCGAGTGTTGGGTCGGTGACTCCCAAACCAGTTGGCTTTAGGGCACCAGGTGTTAAGACACCCCTACAGACTTAATTACTCAGACTTCAGATCTATATATTTTTTGCAGCATCTTTGATCCATGTAGCGAGCTTTGAGCCAATGACTCCCAAACCAGTTGGCTTTAGGGCACTAGGTGTTAAAACACCCTTACAGACTTAATAACTCGGATCTCAGATGTTTTTTTTTTACTCCATTACTTTCTGAGATGCTTCCTCCAATTAACTAGAGCACTGAATATTAAAAACTTCTCAATTATAGCTCATGTCTGTATGTTTCCATGTATGTTGATAATACCTGTCAACTGAGCATATGAAGATCCATTTTAGTTAGTTTTATGGAGAATTCACAAATTAAATAATTCAAAAGGAAATAAACAAAAATTAACTTGTTCCGAAATAGGTTTGAGATACGTCTCAGGAGTGGAAACTCCTTACACAGCTATCTCTCACCAATTTCACATTTTTAGTCAAAATAAAAATACAAAAACGCAAAATATTTTTGTAATTTTTGAAAAATTTTCAATTTTTTTGTATTTTTCAAAAAATTTCGGACTAAAAATAAAAACAACACACATATTAAAACAAGGTACTGATCAACTAATTCTCTCCCCCAAACCTAAATGAGACATTGTCCCCAATGTCTTAAACATTAGAAGAAGAGTTTAGAAGATAATACATGGATAACTGAAATTCTAAAGGAAATTAAAGGTTAAGATCCAGATTAATCCGACGCCTCTTACCACGATCGTCTTCGGACCAATTTATCTTTGAAAGGATATGGTCAACTTGTGGTTCATAGGCTAAGAGTTGATCTATTAGATCCGGAGCAGTTCTGGCAGTAAAGAGGAGTTCTTTCATAGGTTTTGACACGAACCCATTTCTCCGAGCATCATCAAGAAACACACAAAGAAAATCATAAAATCCTTCAACGTTGTACAGTCCAAGCAGTTTCTGGTATATGTTCAGGTTCGCCCAAGATAGCACTATAAAAATTTCCTCCAATGTGCCCAAGCCACCTGGCAAAGCAATAAAAGCATCAGCACGATTAATCATTTCTACCAATCATTCAGACATACCTGGCACAATCAGTTCCTCTCCATTTGATGATCCAATAAGATTTGCCTCTGCCAAGGGTTTTTGGATGATTCCCAAAATGTGACTACCTCCCTCCTGTACAGCCTTTGAAACGATCCCCATTAGTCCAAGATTGCCTTCGCCATATACTAAGTGCATATTCCTTGCAGCTAAGACTCGACCCAATTCATGTGCTGCCTCTACGTATTGTGGCTTAGTATCAACACTAGTACCGCAAAACACACAGATGTTTTCAACTCGTCTTCTTGAAGTGGCTTCCATGTTTTACTCAAGATTTCTTCAAAAGTGCAATGATGAGTTGAATTTATAACACATGAAAAGGGTGAGTAAAATAATAGCACTAGTACCTGCCAAATGAAATTATTAGTTAAACAGTAAAATAAATCGTGATAGTCAAAAAGGTCTGGATCCTGTCGGATAAAGTAAAAGAAAGCAACAAAACCAATTACAATTATTAGGAAATGACAAAGAGATATAATATGTACAAGAAAAATAACAGCTTGATTGATGTCTATGCGTCAGGGACAAGTTTCCCATCCAATTTTCTTATGAATTGGCAAACAGTGTCTTTTTGAGTCAGATTCCCAAGACTTAACTGTTGTCTTTCCTTTTGGAATTGTGTATGTAATTTGCGAATGGCTATATGAACATATCCACTGGGATGCGTCTCAAGAGTCGAAGATATATCATCTAAAGACTCCTTACTCATGCCATCCCTAATTAATTTAATTTTGTCTTCACGATTATCAGACATCATTCCTAAAGAACGACAACGAGTGTTACAATTCCAACGTGCACATTTGTAACAAACACCCATTTGCTTAGCTCTATGTTTCTTTGCATAGGTTCTTCTTCCAAAACCAGGCAGATGTGAAATAAAATATTTAGAAGACTCACCTGCCATTCAGACCCGTGCTTCAATTATCCAACGAATGTCAGTAGGAATACCTTTGATCATCAGTAGTCTCATCCGTTCCAAGCGAGCTTTGTAAGCTTTCATCAGAGATTTTTGAGGAGAGAAGGAAATTACTTGTGAAGATTTGCGAGAGCTTCTTCCATCTTGAAATGACTTAACCTGTAAAAACTAAACACACAAAGAAATCACACCAAATCACAATATATAAAAAATTGCATGGGTTGCCTCCCTGCGAGCGCTAAGTTTAAAGTCGTCAGCTATACTTGACTTCTAGATCGTTAGGCTAGATCTGAAAGTGTGACACTTTCTTTTTGTCGCTCAAATGATTCTCCCCAGTAGTGCTTGACACGCTGACTGTTAACTTTGAATGTGTTGTTGGTGTTGGGATCTAGTAACTCAACAGCTCCATATGGTAAAACCTGAGTGATCATAAATGGACCTGACCACCTTGATTTCAACTTTCCACGGAAAAGTTTCAACCGTGAATTGTACAACAACACTAGCTGTCTTGGTTTCAACTGTCTGTGCACTATTTTTCGATCATGCCATTTCTTGGTATTTTCTTTGTACAATTTGGCATTCTCATAAGCCTGTACGCGAACTTCCTCCAATTCATTGAGTTGGTGAAGTCTTTTCTCTACTACAACTTATGGATCAAGATTCAATTTCTTCAATGCCCAGTACGCCTTGTGCTCAAGCTCAACTGGCAGATGGCATGCTTTCCCAAACACCAATTGATATGGGGACATACCAATGGGTGTCTTGTAAGCTGTACGGTAGACCCATAATGCATCATCCAATTTTGTAGACCAGTCCCTCCTTGTTGATCCAACGGTTCTCTCCAAGATTCTTTTGATTTCCCTGTTTGAAACTTCAACTTGTCCATTTGACTGTGGATGGTAGGTTGTGGCAACCTTGTGAGTATCCGTATTTGGATAGGAGTGCATCAAAATATCTGTTGCAGAAATGTGTGCCACCATCACTGATAATTACCGAGGTGTTCCGAAGCGAGTGAAAATATTCTTTTTAAGGAATTTGATCACCACTTTTGAATCATTAGATGGCAGTGCAATTGTTTCAATCCATTTGGAAACGTAGTCTACAGCAACCAAGATGTACAAGTTTCCGAATGATGGAACAAAGGGTCCCATGAAATCTATACCCCATATATCGAATATCTCCACTTCCAGAATGTTTTGCAACGGTCCTTCATTTCTCCTCGAAATATTCCCCATCCTCTGCACCTGTCATATTGAAGAGCAAAAAGATAAACATCTTTAAAAAGAGTGGGCCAGAACAAACCCGATTGTAGGACTTTGGCTGCAGTTTTATTCCCACTGAAGTGTCCGCTGTATGGTGATGAATGACAGTGCTGCAGAACACTGTTGACCTTCTTCTGTGGAACACATCGTCTTAGTAGTGATCATCACATCGTTTGAATAGGTACGGCTCATCCCAAACATAATGATTGACTTCTTTGAAAAATTTCTTCCGTTGCTGAGTTGTCCATTCCAACGACCATTTTCCTGACACTATATAGTTGACATAGTTAGCATACCAAGGGACTTCCTGCTGTTTTATGGCAAATAACTGTTCATCTGGAAAAGTTTGTTTGATTGACAGTTCTTTGCCAGCTGTTTCTTCATTCTCGAGCATCGACAGATGATCTGCCACTTGGTTTTCTGTTCCTTTCATGTCTCTGATCTCCACGTAAAATTCTTACAGAAGAAGTATCCAACGGATCAATCTGGGTTTGGCATCTTTCTTCGCGATCAAGTACTTGATTGCTGAATGATCTGTGTAGACCACCACTCTGGCACCCAACAAATAAGAGCGGAATTTGTCAAAAGCGAACACAACTGCAAGAAACTCCTTTTTAGTGGTTGTGTAGTTGAGTTGAGCTTCATTCAGAGTTCTGCTAGAGTAGTAAATGGTGTGGAAAATCTTTGTTTTGCGTTGTCCCAAAACTGCTCCTACAGCAAAATCACTAGCATCGCACACCACCTCAAATGGAAGGGTCCAGTCTGGTGCTACTATGATGGGGGCAGAGACCAGCTTCTGTTTTAAGATCTCAAAAGCTTCCTGGCATTCTTTGGTGAAGTTGAAAGGCACATCATTCTCCAGAAGATTGCAAAGAGGTTTTGCAATTTTGGAAAATTCTTTGATAAATCTCTTGTAAAAACCTGCATGTCCAAGAAAACTTCAAATACCTTTTACTGATATTGGTGGAGGTAGTTTTTTCAATTGTCTCTATCTTTGCTTTGTCTACCTCAATCCGGTTTCCAAGAACAATGCCTTCTTGCACCATAAAGTGGCATTTCTCCCAGTTGAGTACCAGGTTTGTATCTTCGCACCTTTGTAACACATGTTCCAAATTTTGCAAAAAATGGTCAAAAGAATCTCCCAACACAGAAAATTCATCCATGAAAACCTCCATACTCTGCTCCAGCATGTCTGAGAAGATGGCCATCATGCAACGCTGAATTGTGGCAGGGGCATTACATAATCCAAATGGCATCCTGCGGAAAGCAAAAGTACAATAGGGATATGTAAAGGTAGTTTTCTCCTGGTCTTCTGGTGCGATGGAAATCTGATTGTACCCTGAATATACGTCCAGAAAGCAATAGAACTCATGTCCTGCCAGTCTGTCTAACATCTGGTCAATGAATGGTAGCGGAAAATTATCCTTCCTCGTGGCTTTATTCAGCTTCATGTAGTTCATGCATACTCTCCATCCAGTCACCGTTCTTGTTGGGATTAGCTCGTTCTTTTCATTGGTAACCACAGTAATTCCTCCTTTCTTCGGCACACATTGCATATGACTTACCCAACTGCTGTCTGAGATAGGGTAAATGATGCCAGCATCCAACCATTTGATGATTTCTTTCTTCACGACTTCATTCATGATTGGATTGAGTCTCCGTTGATGTTCCACTGCGGGTTGTACTCATCATTCATCAGGATCTTGTGCATGAAAAATGATGGACTAATGCCTCGAATGTCTGCTATTAGGGGTGTGCATCGGTCGGTTCGGTCGGTTAATCCTTGATTTTTTAACCGTAACCGAAATTTTCGGTTAAATAAAAGTGTGACCGATTTAACCAATTTATGACACATAACCATTAACCAATTAACCATTATATTTCGGTCGGTTATGGTTAATTCGGCTATTAACCAATCCAATAAATTAAAATTTAATATTTTTTATAATTTTTAATTAGTAAAATTAATATGATGTAGGTCGGTTCTACCGATTTTTTTGGAACGTTTCAACCGATCGAACCACTAACGCATTAAATTTTTTCGATCACTAATTCGATCACATATCTGATTCTAAAAATACCGATTCTAACTAACATTTGATTAAATATATCTATATTTAATTACATGCGAGAGAAATATTTTTTAAACCCTCGATGATTGTCACGGCCTCAGATTTCCTTCCAAACCTGCCATGTTAGAAATTTTAAGGGTCACGAATCCACCACGATGTAAAATCTACACATTTGAAATTTTATGTGTTTTTACCTTTAAATTCTTGAGAGAAATTAAAAGAGTCAAAACCAAGCTGTTAATGCAGCTTGTCATTTGAATTTTATCAATTTTATTTTCGGGTAGTATTATCAAATCAATATAACTACAACCAATTGAGATTTTACATGCAGACTATCTTAACTCTAAAAAATTAAAGGATTACGCACACGCTATATATATATATATATGGTTTAATTTCGGTTAATTGGTCGGTTCGGTTATACGAATCTCATAACCGTAACCGAACCGAATTATCGAAAAAGTTAAAAATTTTAACCACAATAACCGATTTAACCGAATTAACCGAACCGTAATAAAAAAAATGGGTCGGAACGGTTCGGTTAATCGGTTAAAACCGATTAATGCACACCCATATCTGCTATAGTCCAGCCAATGGCTTTATTGTGCTCTCGTAACACTCTCAACAACTTTTCTTCCTGCTCCAATGTTAGTGAAGATGAATTAATAACAGGTAATTCAGAAGAGTTTCCAAGAAATGCATACCTGAGATGACTCGGAAGTAACTTCAGCTCCAACTCTGGTGGTTCTTTAATCGAGGGCTTGATCCGGTCTTTCTTCGGTAGTTCCAAACTTTCAATTGGTTGTGTCTCTTTGAAACAAAATGGCTTGTCAAGATAGTTGATACATTCCAGAATTTCAGCATCTAACTCACCGTCAGTCATGTTGGTGATACAAGCTTCAAGTTTGTCCGTGGGAACTGTATCAGTATCATGAATGATACTATCAACAACATCAGTTCTGAAACATTCTTCCTATTTTTCTTCACTCGGGAATTTCATGGCTTTGAAAACATTGACGGTAACTTCTTGGTCCTGAAATTTCATGGTCAATTCTCTTTTTTATACATCAATCACAGTTCGACCTGTTGCCAAGAATGGTTTCCCAAGGATGATCGACACATATTTGTCTTCATCCATGTCAAGGATAATGAAGTCTGCTGGGAGAATGAGTTTATCAACTTTGACCAGCACATCTTCAACGACTCCTCTTGGAAATGCGAGAGTTCTATTAGCAAGTTGTAGTGATACTGAGGTAGGCATTGCTTCTCCAATTTGCAGTTTCCTGTAAATAGAAAAAAGGCATTAAATTAACACTTGCACCTAAATCACATAAAGCCTTACCGATATAATGTTCTCCAATGGTGCACAAGATAGTGAAACTGCCAGGATCTTTCAATTTCTGGGGAAGTTTCCTCTGAATGATGGCACTGCATTCTTTTGTTAATGCTACTGTCTCGTAGTCTCCCAATCTCCGTTTTTGTGAAAGAATATCTTTCATGAATTTGACATAGCTGGGCATTTGTTCCAAGGCTTCTGCAAATGGGATGTTGATGTGCAGCTTTTTGAAAACCTCCAGGAATCGATCAAACTGCTTGTCCAGTTTGTTTTTCTGAAGACGCTGAGGAAAAAGTTGAGGTGGAGTGATCTGTTTTTTTTTTTCCTTTGCTTCTTTTTCCTCCATTTGTTGCTCTGCTTCTTTTGGAACATCTTCAATGGTTGCCTTGATTCCAACATCTTTGTTGATTTCAGTACCACTTTTCAAGGTGATGGCTTAACATTGCTCATTCCCTCGGTTCCTTGGATTTGGTTCTATATTGCTGGGAAGATTTCCTTGTGGTCTGTAACTCTGAGCATTTGCCAGTTGTCCAATCGGATTTTCCAGTGTTTTGATAGAATCATATTGGCTTTGAAATATAGCATCATATGCTGCTTGTTGCTTTTTGAACATCTCTGCAATCCATTCTTTCATTTCTGGTTCTTTTTCAAACTCCTGGCTTTTGTTCTGTTGTTGGAATCCAGGTGGTGGATAGTTCTTTTGCCCTGAATTGTTGCTCCATGAGAAATTGAGATGATTCCTCCACCCCGGGTTGTAGGTGTTGGAATATGGATTGTTCCCATGTCTGTTGAAATTATTGACATAATTCACCGTCTCTTCAAGTTGGTTTAGTTCTGGTGCTCCTCCATATGGTGAACTTGTGGATCCAATGTTGCTTTGCATGCCGAGAGTCTCCATGAATTTGCATATTTGATCCAGTTTGGCACTGACTGCTGAATTGGCTCCAACTTCATAAATTCCAGCAATTCGTTGAATCATGCTCCTTTCTGTTGGCCACAATGAATTGTTTTTGGCCATTTCTTCGATTAGGTCTCAGGCTTGATCTTCTCCTTTTTCCATCAAAGCTCCTCCAGCAGCAGCATCAATTGTGGTTCTCATCAGTCCAGAAAGTCCATTATAGAATGTTTGGACTTGAAGCCATTTTGGAATCTCATGGTGAGGACATTTCCGGAGCAAATCTTTGTACCTTTCCCAAGCTTCGTAAAGAGTTTCTGATTCTTGTTGCACAAAGGATGTGATGTCATTCCTCAGCTTTCTGGTTCTGGCTGGTGGAAAGTACTTTGCAAGAAATTTGGTGGCTAAAGTGTTCCAAGTTGTGATGGAACCTGCTGGTAGTGAATGTAGCCAAGCTTTAGCTCTGTCCTTCAAGGAGTATGGAAAAACACGCAGTCTTATTGCTTCTTCAGCTTCTCGGTTGTAATTGAAAGTGCCACAAACTTCCAGGAAGTTGCTGATGTGGGTATTAGGATCTTCAGTTGCTTTTCCCCCAAACTGCACTAATTGCTGAATCATCTGAATGCAAGTTTTGATGTCACCTGCATTTTCTGGTAAGGGAGGAAGTACAATACAGGAAATGAGGCCATCAACCACCGGAATGGTTCTGTCTCGAATGAGAATTGGTGGTGCAAACTCCAACGGTTCAGGTTCCATGTTAACAATTGCTTCTTGGCCTTCTCGTCTTTCCCTTCTTAACTGTCTGATGGTTCTTTCAATCTCTGGGTCAAGCAGTTGTAGTTCAAAGCTTCTGGTTCGTCTCATGAAGGATCTGAGAACCTGAAACACGATAAAACGAAAACAATAAGTAAAAAGAATTTTAGATACAAGTAACGAATCTAACCTCAAAACTAATAATGAAAGATAAATAAGTCCCCGACAACGGCGCCAAAAACTTGACCGGTGCGTAAACACACGCGTATAACGCAAGCGCACGTATCGTTCAAGTAGTATAAAAAGTATCGATCCCACGAGGACTTAATACCTAATCTATTAATTTTATGAGGTCAGGTGATTACTAGTATCTAACAAGTTTTTTGATTGATTTGAAATGGTGATGATTCTAAATTTAAAAATAAGTAAATAAAATGTGTGAAAGTAGATTAATGAAAATTCAATTATATAAAACTATCTAGGGTTGTGATTTCTTCCAATATTATTTAAAGATGAAGTGGTTATCTTAAAGTTGGGTAATATATTGATTTATTAACCTGGAACACTAAATTATGTAAAAGCCTCTTCCGATGTTCAATTACAAATACTCAGTATAACCTAATTGAACCATATGTCTATGTCAACCAAATTACCTGGATTCATTAAGATTAAGTTCCAATTTGGCTACCTCCGCCCGACAGGTATATTCCTATCCTATAAGGAAATCTATTAAAGGGTTATCTATCCTCAAGGAAGATCGTGGGCTTTTGAGTCTAAGGTCTTAAACTTAAAATCCTTATGTCTAGTTCATTTTAAGTTTACCTAGTCAATTTTATTAGTGGCCAGTTAATAAAAAGTATTAAAATTAAGACTCAATAAATAAATCTTTATATTACCCAAACTATAATCTAACCCCTTATAACCGGTGATATTAGATTCCATCACAACCCTAGATAACTAACTTAGTTACAACACATAGCTAGGGCTGGTAAAAACTTAAAAGACATAAAGTAAATTACTAAAAAGTAAATGCGGAAAAATAAATATAATAAAATAAAATGCTCATGTAAAAGGAATTAACTTCTACTATTTATTATTTAGATATCTCCCATAATATAATATATATATTTGTGATAATTTTACCAACCAGCCATATAGGTGGTAACCTGATTAAGTCAAATTAAGTCCAAGCAGCCATTAAGGCGGTAATATTTGTCCATAAACCAGCCATAAAGGCGGAACCAAAATAAATCTGCCATATAGGCGGAACCAAAATAAACTTGCCATATAGGCGGTAAGAAAATTTAATTACCAACCGACCAATCTGGCGGTATCCTCATTAAGTCAGGTTTAACCAGATTAAAATGAATAACCAACCGACCAATGTGGCGGTATCCTCATTAAGTCATGTTTTAAATAGTTTATATATTATATTAAATGGAGATTACTCTAATTAGCAATAGTAAAAAAATTACCTTTCACCATAGCAGGGAGAAGTTACCTCCTCATAGTTGAATAGTAAACTGTAAAAGTAAAAATATATTACTATTATTATTAAAAAAAAGTAGAATTACTATTATTATTACAGAACGTAATTAAAATTAATTACAAAACTAAAATTTAAAGAAACTAAGAAGAGAACTCCCTATTTACATCAGAGAATTCAGAATGAATGGTACATCTAAAACTGAAACATCGAGCTGAATTTATAGGCCTCGGTAGGCCATGGGCATTGCGACGCCAAGGTATGTGCGCGTCGCGATGCGCATTGATCACTGACCCGCGTTGCTTTGGCTTTGCGAGATCTTGACACGTGTCATGCTTATGTCGACAGTTGAATTATTGATGTCGGCAACATGTGATGGCGACACGTGTCCATGCACTCGTTAACATGATTCACTGAGATGTTGACACGTGGCAGGTGCATTTTAGCGTAGATGATGATTGTCGGCATCTTAGGATTATGACACGTGTCACGGTGCATGTTAGCAGATTGGCTGTGATTGTGACACGTGGCACGACGCACGTTAGCAAAGTCAACTTTTTAGATTCTGACTTGTGGACCCGGCGCACGTTAGCAGCACTCGGCGCACGTTAGGCATCGCGACGCCATGTGTTTGGGCGTCGCGACGCGCCCAAATTACCAAAATGCCCTTTTTGCCAATTTTCACTGTTTTGCTCCAAATCACCTCCAGAATGTCCTGAAACTTTATTTATCTACAAAATAACACAAAACACATCAAAATATTCACAAAACTCAAGAAACTATACAAAATATTAAGTTAAATGAGTGGGAAATAGTGATAGATTTACCACTCATCAATGTGTTGTATGAATAATGTATATCGGATAAATATTATAAGGGTGAAGGCAATTTTAGAAATTATTGTAATAAATTTAGAATTTATTAAATTGGACCTGCATATCCAGCCTTTATCTCTCGATTCTTTGTAATTCTCTTCTCACCTATTACCCTCAATGTAAATGAGGTTTCTTTAGAAGTGTTATGTAATTGGGTAGAAGTTAGAATTGTGCTAGCCGGGGAGAGGAAAATGAGTGATTTGTTCTAGGAACAATTTGTGAGATATCCATCCGCATATCATTATTAATTTATTTATCGTGTCTTATTATGCTTTTAGAATGCATGCTTAAGGGTGTATGATGAGACCTAATCAAAGATAATTAATTGGTTGCCAATTACGCGAAAAACCCTCAACAAATATTAATCGTTTTCCTTCCATTGAGTGATTTTCTCTCAAGATCCAAGATTGGCACTGGTTTATTGGCAAAAGTCAAGACATTTGTCCATCGCAGATGTGTTTGAATCATGAAGGCTTTGTTCCATATCGCATGTCTTGTCCAAGTTATGATTTGTTGGCCAAAGTCAAGATCACTTCTTTTCCATCGACATCGATTACAAAGCTTTCCAAAGTCAATGGGTCCCGCTTAACTGGAATCATTAAGCTTGTTGTGCCAAAGCCAAGGCTTAGTTGATTTAGAGGAAAAGGTTAGGAAATATATTGGATATATTGGCATATATATTGTGTATATGTTTCGGACTTGGAGTCCACCTACCGGATCTAGGAATTGGATGAGATCCAATTGATCTTAGAGATCTACCTAGTTAAATATCATACAGCTTGTTGGCCAAAGTCAAGGTTGTGTGTTATTTAACGGGATCCTAGCCCACTAGGAAACTAGGTTTCCCGAGTACTCCACTGAGGGTTAGAGGCTCGCCGAAAATTAGTGGGAGCAAGTATTAAATTTGCAATTTCGTTTAGATACTTGCCAATACGCGCTCATTTCATTTTTCGTCATTATTTAAATGTAAATATATTAGTTGGACTAATATTCAATTGTTGTTGTAATTAAACAGTTGGACTGTATTCAAACTACTTCATTTATAGTTGATTATATAATTGGATTATAGTAATCAATATATTTGAATTTAATAATCAAATAGTAGTTGATTATGTAGTTAGACTATAGTAATCATTATATTCGATTGTACTCGAAATCATTGATTGGATAGTTGGACTATTGGAATCAAGATAACTGAAAGATTAGCGTTTAAAAAATAATCCTGGGAGAAAATTTTTAAACGGCTCAATTTTCAGATTGGGAATAAAACCTCAGGATAGTCCTGGGAACTGAGAATTTATTCTATTTGATAGAGTGACATCTCGGGCCTGAGCCCGAAGTTGAGCAAATAGTGGAGCATGAGTTTGGAAGACTCATGGTGATGATAACTTTAGTGTTCAATCCGTTATGCTTACCGCAATGACACTTTAATTTTGTCGTCAAAAACTAAGGATTAGATCCTTATACTATGATATTGAAATTGAAGGATCTTCATAGATCTAACCTTAGATCTTAGAAGTACAAATTGCAAAAGAAGCTTTTTCGCTCCGTATTTCAGAGGGTACATCTGTCGAACACTAGGTGTCGTAGATGATTGCTGACATCGATCAGCTAGGTTAGCTGGGCATTACCTACGTGGCCGAGACTACTAAAGATTTGATCTTATAGTCTCTACCCAAAGCTGGGGTAGGTTCATTATGAACCAAGAGTAAATCTTGAGAGTTGATGGCTATGCTCAAGGAGGCAGAGCCAGAGCTTCTAAAAGAGGCAAAGGCAAAATCATCACAGTCTTCTGGGAAGACAAATGACATATCTCAAGATGTCTACCTAAAAATGGCAAACGGGGTCACTGAAGCGTGACTGCCGTATGGACAAGGCAGACATGAAGGAAGTGAAGGCGGGGCAAGGCTCCGGCTTCAATTATGTTTGTCATAAACATGTTCACTATTAGTTTCAAAATTGGATTTTTTGATACTAGATGTGGTACATAAATATGTACTGATGTGCAGAATCTGTGATGAGCAGGATACTGACTTCATATGAGATCCACATGCGAGTCGAAAACGGACGAGAGTCGCTGTTTTTACCGTAGAAACCTAAGTTTTGGAACTGCCCTTGGGGCATGTACTTAAATTAGGAAACTGTTATAATGTACCTAGTTTGACTAGAAACATTATCTCTATATCTAAGTTTAACCCGTTGCGGGTATACCCTTATATTCTAGAACACTAAGTGTTTTTTTATAAAGATGATATTGAGATAAACACTTAGATGTGAATAACAGTATTTATATTTTGAATATAAATAAATCTCAAACATATAACATGACAAACAAATAGCTCAATTGAATAAATTTGTTGAGACTTAAAAATGGTATTGTTGTCTAGGACACATTAAACAAGACTCGTATATCCACACTTTCGAAGAGTGGGTACTAGGACGTATTTGATTCTAATTCAAATGATGTCTATGAATCTAGTTTATTGGGCAAAGTGCCTAAAATACCTTTTACTTGGTAAAAGTGTAAGTGCCACCGATCTGTTAGCCCTCGTTCATTGTGACGTAAGTGGGCCCATGTCTAGCTAGGCTAGAAATGAATATGAATACTTCGTAACCTTTACGAATGTGGCATCGCGTTACGGTTATGTGTATCCTATGAAACACAAGTCAGGAACTTTTGAGTAATTCAAAGAGTTTCGACACGAAGTAAGAAGACAGACCGGTAAAAATATTAAAACATTACGGTCGGACCGTGATGGAAAATACTTAAACATATAAGTTTCCCGATTACATGAAAGAGTATGGTATTATTTCACAGTGGACTCCTCCGGAACACCTCAATTTGACGGTGTGTCCGAACAGAGAAACCGAACTTTGTTGGACATGGTAATGTTAGTGATGAGTCACTCTGAGCTACCATTTTCCTTCTGAGGATACACATTAAACAGTGCAATACTTATTTTGAATAAGGTTCCATGAAAAATTTGTTAGACAGACTTCATATTAGATATGAACATGAAAGAAACTAGTTTTCTCATTCCTGAAGATTTGGGAATGCTGGGCATATGTTTGGATGATACCAAACTAGAACCCAAAATCGGATAAGTGCCTATTTGTAGGTTGTCATAGGGAAACCAAAGTATAATACTTATACAACTCACAAGAGAACAATATAATTGTTGCTCTCCATGCGGTTTTCCTAAGAGGAATACCTATATGCAGTGGTAAGTGGGAGGAAATTAAAACTTGAGGAAAATCAGAGTAATACTGTTCCAGGCACTGATTCTTTAATAGAACACAAACAGTTCATCAGGGATGAAACCGTACCACACAATCTTCAATATACAAGAACCGCGCAAGTCGGAGAGAGTCAGAAAACAACCTGGGAGGTATGAGTTTCTGATCTCACCTCATATAGATATCAATCTTATTGAGGAAGACAAACCGACTACGTATAAGGAAGTGATACAAGGTATCGACTCATTTTATGGCAAAGTGCCATGAAGTCCAAAATGGATTCCATGTATACCAACCAAGTTTGGATACTAGTTGATGTACCGGAAGGCATTGTGCCTATTGGTACTTTATGAGTCTTCAAGAAAGATATACATGGATGGAAACATACAAACGTACAAAGCTAGGCTTGTGGCGAAAGGGTATTGTCATCAACATGGTGTCGATTACGACGAAACCTTTTATTTGTTGCCATGATTAAATACATTTGGATAATGCTTGCTAATGATGTATGTTTCATTTATGAAATATGGAAGCTGAATGTCAAAAACTCTTTCCTTAAACAGAAACCTTTTGGAGGATGTTTATCAACATCCTGACGGTTTTGTCGTACCGAAACATGCAAACAAGGTTTGCAAGTTAAGTCGATCAATTTATGGATTGAAGCAAGCATTGTGTTCTTGGAACTAACGTTTTGATAAGATCATAATGGTATATGATTTAATTCAAAACGAAGATAATTCTTGTGTATATAAGAAGGTTAGTGGGAGCGCACTGACAATGATTGTCCTATATAATGATGACATATCATTTCTTGGAAATGACATTCCCATAATATAATCGGTGAAAGCTTGGCTTTCATAAAAATTCTCCATAGACTACTTGGGAGGCAACCTTTTTCTAGGAATAAGGATCTACTGGGATAGATCTAAAAGTTGTTGGCACTCTCCGAGAACTCGTACATTGAAAAGATGTACGTGACCTGGTGTCTCATAGGCTTTGAGCATATGGAGTCACAATCAGGCCAATCCAAGTGATAGTCACTGGATTGATGTTAAGAATATCCTTAAGTATCTTAGATGATCTAAGGATGCTTTCTTAAGCTATGGAGGAGGAGAACTTGAAGTGACTGAGTTCATCGCTGCAAGTTTCTAAACCGATAAAACGACTATAAGTCGTAATAAGGGTACTATATAGTTTGAATAATGGAACAGTGAGCTGGAAATCTTCCAAACAAGATACTGTTGCCGAATAAACAACAAAGCAGAATATTGTGCAGCTGAGGCAGCAAAAGAATAATTTTGGATCTGTAAAATTCCTAATTAGATTAGGAGTAGTTCTGTTAGCAGCTGTGCTAGGCTATATCATAGGCTAAAGAATTAATGGTCTGATCAACGATCCAAGTATATACTTCAACTATTTCATCTGATTCGTCGGATCATACATCGTGGCGATGTGATGATCGAATAAATCGCATCAAATGATAACCTTGCAAATCCGCTGACGAAAGCTGTTTCTCAGCAGAAGTTTGAGCGACCCGTACATAGTTCAGGTGTAGGACACTTGAGTGATTGGCTATAGGCCAAGTGGGAGATTGTTGGACAATTATGACCCATAGCATCACTATTTGTACAGAACATTGTGTTGTTGTACAAATTAACTATGTGACAAAAGAAATTGCTCTTTAATCATTTGTAATTGGATTACCAAGATACATAAATGATAAAAGTCCATATGATTAGTACCTGATTAATAAGATATGAGACATATTAATCCACTAAGGTTTAATCATAAATATCCCTAGTTGTAGTATTATCAAGACTGTACATCGATAATGCGGAATAGACTAGTATTGCACTTGTGCGCGCGTGTGGGAGCATAACGGCATAGTTCTCATATATTAAGTATTGTTTACTTATGCAAGTGTGATAGGAGTTGTGTTTACCGATGATACAGGAACAGCTTCGCTCTGGATAGACCCCTAGGAATCCCATTGGTAGTATGACTATGTGTCTATGGGAATCCGAATCAGGGTAGGTGTATTTGGTCTTAACCTGAGACTTGCATCGCTAATACTTGCGACAATCAGTATATTTGGTTTTTGGTCGTTCGGGGCTTTAACAGGTTCTGTGTACGCCTCTTCTGGGTATACTGAGAATCATAGTGTATTGGGTGTGATTCAAGATGGAAGTATCACTCCATTCATATGGAGATGATGATCACGCAGGATACAGAACTAGTACTCTTTAGTACTGCAGTCATCAGGATAATATGACTAGGTCATATTATCCGATTATAGAGACTAGTTACCAGAGATCCGATATATGATTCGTACGGGCAGACACAATTCCAGCCCCATGCCTAGCATGTGACATTCGATACTGGATCGCAATACGCAATACTACGTATTACGCCTGACAAAGATTAAATATTCCTTTAAGAATATTTCTGGAGAATTGGGTAGGCACAGTGCTTTGCTAGAAGCCAACCATGTCTCGTAAATCGGTAAGAACGTAGTACGAGGTACTCACGTGTTCGGATAGTCCGACGACCAAATTTACTGTCAACATATCCAGGGATCTCATGGGTCGCTTCCCGAAGATTCATTGATGACGTATGATTCGAACATAATTAATCTACGATTAATTACAAAGAGATTTTATCTTGGATAAAATACTATTTGAAGAGAGAGAACGATTAATTTGGTATTAATCGATAAAATAATATATTCAATATATTAAATGAAATTAGATTTCATAACGGAATTAAAATTGGATTTTAATTCGGGCGAATGAATTAATTTAGAATTAATTCGCG
>SKCR01032333.1:0-21648 GCA_019454045.1 Zanthoxylum bungeanum
TATTCACACAAGCATGTTATCAATCAATCTAATCCCATTAATTAATCTTATAATTAGTGATCATCCAATGTTCAAACAACGATTTGATTTTTTGCGTGAGTCAAACTCGTTTTGCGAATAAGTACTCAAAGTACGAATTCTTGAATTAAATTAACTACATAATTAAATCCAATTTAATACGCATTTAATTCTAATTCACTATTTAATTCCAAATTAAATATTACACTTTTATTAACGAACCTTTACGACTTAAATTCCAAATTTGATCGCAACGGGTCTCAAAGCCCGATTAACATCTAATGTTTATTTAATTAAAGTCCAATGGGCTTTTAATTAATTTCTATAAGGCGTGGACTTTTGGTCAACTCGGGTCAAACCGAACAACCAAAATCCAATCCGGGAGTTCCCCATAAGCCCAGAAATCAATTTTGGCCCATTAGGCCCAATTAAATAATTAAGGTCCATTAAGTCATAATTGGACTTTATGGATGCGGTTTAGGCCCAATTGGATCCAACCAAATTTGCCTAAACTCAACTTTGTACAACAAAGCCCAAAAGCCCAATCACAACCTTAAAGGCCCAATTTCCAAAATAAAGCCAAATTAATTAACTTATAAAATTCTAAATTCCATAATTAATTAACCTAAGTGTAATACACAATTAACCACCCAATTATATTTCTAAAACATCAATTATCATACTTAATCATGCACTTTAATGACAAATAGTGTCCAACACAATCTATTAAAATCAAACCCATTTTACATGCTTTTGTTCTCGGCAATTAGGGGTTTTTCCAATCCGATTCGGTTTCAATCCAATTGAATCCACAATCATCATTTCCCAAATCAATTCAATTCATCCAATGATTTAAAATCAAAAAACACAATGAATTTCAAATTCAATCGAATTCGGCCAAGCCACTTTAATTTGGGAAAAATGTTCCAAATCAAAATTCAATCAAATTGAACTTCAAAACAACATTACCCAATTGTTTTAAGTCATCCAATGATCAAACAAACAAAATCACCAAGAAATTAGGGTTCTTTAATTTCGGCCACATAAGCAATTTGGGGAATTTGTTCCAAACACAATTTCAACAAATTGATCCAATCATCTTAAATTAAACATACTTTAAGCATTCTCATTCATCCAATTTCACAAAATATGCTCAAAATCAAGTTTACCCAAATTTTTCACTTTAGGCCAACATAACAAATTGGGGAAATTTGTTCCAACACAATTTCTTCAAATTGATCCAATCAATCATTAATTCATCAACATTTAAGCATACTTAATCAATCAATTTAATCAAATCATGCTTCAATTGATTTTACCCAATTCGTCATGCCCAAAATTTAGGGAAAATTGAATCCAATCCAATTTCATGAAATTGATCATGCACAACTTCAATTAATCAACATACAAGCATACTTAATCATCCAATTTAACCAAATCATGCTTCAATTGATTATCCCCAATTTTTAACCCTAACTTTTTCATGCTTGATAATGGCTCAAGATACCATTGTAGGTTTCTAATATAGGTCCCAAGAATCATGAAAATCAAGCACAAAATTGCATGAATACATCAAAGGAATAAGGCGGAATACATACTCACATTGATTGGTTTGATGCTAGGAAGAACAAAACCCATTTTCCTCCTTGTTCAAGCTCGGTTTTGGCCTCCTTGGACTGCTATCATGCTCGGTTTTGGGCTGTCTTCCTCCTTGAAAATTCGGCCATTGAAGACCTCCATGGAAGCTCAAAGCTTCAAGGTTCAAAAGGAATTCCAAGCTCATAAATTCGTTTCCCTATCACCATAATATAACCCAAGGTGTGTGCTAGCACTTAGATCTGCAACAAGATCCAAAAGCTTCTCCATTTGCTCGGTCAAACCAGAAGAAGATGAAGAAAACGGTCATGGAGACCGTGAGAGAGAGATGAAGGTTTTTTGGCTCCAAAAGCCTAAAACCGTAAAATGAGAGAGAGAATGAGTTACCAAATAAAAAATTGTAAAAGGGTTTATATAATTTCCAAATATATAATAAACCATTACCTTTTTTCTATTTAAAAAAAAAAAAAGCATTAATTCTTGTCAATCACACAAATCAACTTATATCAATCACTCAAATGTCACATCACTCAAAGTGACATGTGATTTGACGTTTGATGTGACTTGCGATTTGACGCTTGATTTGACTTGCGTGCCGTACTCGCATTCGAAATGCGAATGCGCTCGCAAACAATCTCGGGCTCGGGTTCGCTAATTCCAAATTAACGAATTTTCCGTTGCGTCGTAATTAAATGATTACGCCTAGCGAAATCACTATTCACGTCGCTAACGAATTAATTCTAAATTAATTCGTTCGCCCGAATTAAAATCTAATTTTAATTTCGCGTCGAAATCCAATTTCGTTAATATATCAAATATATTAATTTATCGATTAATTCCAAATTAATCGTTCTCTCTCTTTAACGATACTTTATCCGAGATAAAATATCTCTGTAATTAATCCCAGATTAATTTTCTCTCTAGAAATTAATCTTCTCTCTTTACTAATTAATCCCAGATTAATCATAGTGCGAGTTATACGTCATCGGTGAATCTTCGGGAAGCGACCCATGAGATCTCCGGATATGTTGGCAGTAAATACGGTCGTCGGACTATCCGAACACGTAAGTACCTCGTACTACGTTTATACCGATTTACAAGACAAGGTTGGCTTCTAGCAAGCGCCATGCCTACCCAATTCTCCAGAAATATTCTTACAGGAATATATAGATCTGTATCAAGCGTAGTATACCGTAGTATTGTGTATATCGGCCCAGTATCGGATAGTCACGTGCTAGGGCTGGGGCTGGATAAGTGTCTGCCCCGTCCGAAGCACATGTCGGATGTCTGGTAACTAGTCTCTATAATCGGATATACATGACCTTGTCATAATATCCCGATGGCCGGCCAGCACTTAAGAGCACTAATACCGTATCCTGCGTGACATCATCTCCACTATGACTGAAGTGATACTTCCGTCTTGACATCACACCCAATACACTACGACTCTCTGATAAACCCAGAAGTGGTGTACTCAGAACCGGTTAAAGCCCTGTACCACCAAGACCAAAGTCTACCGATTATCGCAAGTATTAGCGATGTAAGTCTCAGGTTAAGACTATACACACCTACCTTGATTTCGGCCTCCCATAGACACATAGTCATAATACCAATGGGATTCCGAGGGGTCTATCCAGAGCGAAGCTGTTTCCCGTACCATCGGTGAAACACAACCTCCTACTGCACTTGCATAAGTATCCTATACTTAAATATATGAGAACTATGCCATTGTGCCCTCACAACGCGCACAAGTGCAATACTAGCCTATTCCGCATTATCGATGTCCTGTCTCGATAATACTACGACTAGGGATATTTAATGATTAATCCGTCGTGGACTGATACTGTCTCATATCATTCTCAATCCAGGAACTAATCATATGGACCTCTCTTCATTTATACATCTAAGGTGATCTAATCACAAATGATGAGAGTACAATCTCCTTTGTCACATAGTTAATTTGTACAACAACACCATGATCTGTACAAATAGTGACGCTATGGGTCATAATTGTCCAAGAGACCCCTCAGAATTCCATTGGTAGTATGGCTATGTGTCTATGGAAGTCCGAATCAGGGTAGGTGTATTTGGTCTTAACCTGAGACTTGCACCGCTAATACTTGCGACAATTAATGTACTTTGAATTGGGAAGGCACGATGTTTTGCTAGAAGCCAACCATGTCTTGTAAATCGGTAAAAACGTAGTACTAGGTGCGTATGTGTTCGGATAGTCCGACGACTAGATTTACTGCCAACATATCCGGGGATCTCATGGGTCGCTTCCCAAAGATTCACCGATGATGTATGACTCACACTTTATTAATTTGGGATTAATTAGTAGAGAGAAAATTAATCTAGGATTAATTACGGAGATATTTTATCTGGGATAAAATATTATTTAAGAGAGAGAACGATTAATTTGGAATTAATCGATAAAATAATATATTTGATATATTATAGAAATTGGATTTCGACGCGGAATTAAAATTAGATTTTAATTCGGGCGAACGAGTTAATTTAGAATTAATTCGCTAGTGATGTGAATAGTAATTTTGCTAGGCAAAATTATTTAATTGAATTTTATTTAATTACGTCGCAACGGAAAATTCGTTAATTCGGAATTAGCGAACCCGAGCCCGGGAGTGTTTGCGGGCCCACTCGCATTTCGAATCGAGTGGGGCCCACAAGTCACATAAAGTCACAACACTAGTCAACTTTATCACTTTAATGTGATAGAAGTTGGTAATTGGTGATAGTGTGTTAAACACTCCAAGTTGGTAATGATGGGAGATGATTTACAAAATTTTGATATATCATTTAATTTGATTTTAGAAATCAAAACAACCAACACACAACTCCATCTCTCTTCCTCTCTCTCCACTCTCTCGGCCTTGGGCCATTTTCTTCTCCAAAATCTGCAATTGCCGAGAACAAGGAGAAGCAAAGGGAAAGATTTGCGGCAAATTTTTCCGAGGTGCTAGCACACATTAGGAGTCTTCCGAAGTTGATAGGGAAACCCACCCGTGGGCATGGAATGCACACCAAGCTTGGAGCTTGAAGGACCGAAAAATTGGAGCACAAAATGGAGCAAAGCCGTGAGCCTCTTGGAGTTAAAGCTTGAAGATTTTTGTGTTCAACGCATCGCAAAACCGATCATTGTATGTATGATTCTGCCATTCCTCTTTGAGTATTCACACATGTTTCATTGCTTGAATTGATCTTGGGACTAATCTAGAATCCCCCACAGCTTTGACGCTTTGTAACATTCCTATATCATTCCCATGATTAGGATGTCATCAACATAGAGGACTAAAAATACGACCATGCTCCTACTGGCCTTCTGATACACACATGATACTTCCGAATTCTTGAGAAAACCAGACGATCTAATAATCTCGTTGAATCGAAGATTCCAACTTCGTGAAGCTTGTTTAAGTCCATAAATAGACTTCTTAAGCTTACATACCATACCCGAGTTTTCGCTGGACGTAAAACCTTCCAGCTGTTTGACCGGCGTAAACACCCACGTATAATGCAAGCGCACGTATCGTTCAAGTAGTATAAAAATATCGATCCCACGAGGACTTAATTCCCACTATTGTTACTAATTGTTGATACTATTTATTTACAAATATCTAATTGAGGGAGAAGGGAATTGATTGCTTGATTGATTTGGTTGATTGTAGATTTGCTAAATAAATAAATAAAAAGAAAAAAAAATTACTAAGGAAAATAAAAGACTCAAAGATCTAGGGTTGTGAATCTTTCTAATATCTTTAAAAAGATGAAGTGATTATTTTAAGTTTGTGTAATAAATCAGTTTACTAACCTGGAACACGAATTTATGTGAAAGCATCTGTCGATGGTCAGACACAAATACCCAGTTTAATCCAATTGAACCATATGTATATGTCAACCAAATTATCTGGATTCATTAAGTTTAAGTTCTAATTATGGCTACCCCCGCCCGACAAGTATATGTCTATCCTGTAAGGAAATCTGTTAAAGGGTTATCTATCCTCAAAGAAGATCGTGGGCTATTAAGTCAAAGGTGGAAACCTAAAATCCATATGTCTAGTTCATTTTAGATTTACCACATTAATCTTATTGGTGATCAAACAACAAGAAGCATTTAAGATTTAATAAGTAAACCTTTAAATTACTCAAATTATAAAATAACCTCTTATAAACCGGTGATATTAGATTTCATCACAACCTAGAAAACTAACATAGTTATAACACATAGTTATGATAAGTAAAAAAAGACATAAAAATTACTAAAAAGTAAATGCAGAAAAATAAATAAAATGATAAGGTAAAAGGAATTAACTTCTACTATTTACTATTTAGATATCTCCCATAATATAATATATATTCTTGTGATAATTTTGCCAACCAGCCATATAGGCGGTAACCTGATTAAGTCAAATTAAGATCAACCAGCCATTAAGGCGGTAATATTTGTTAATAAACCAGCCATAAAGGCGGAACAATAAATAACCAACCGACCAGTATGGCGGTATCCTCATTAAGTCAGGTTTAACTAGATTAAATTGAATAACCAACCGACCAGTATGACAGTATCCTCATTAAGTCAGGTTTTAAATAGTTTATATATTATATTTTAGGGAGATTAATCTAAATAGCAATAGTAAAAGAATTACCTTTTTACCTTGGCATGGAGAAGTTACCCTCGCATAGTAAAATGGTAAAAAGTAAAAATTAAATTACTATTCAAAAAAATAGAATTACTATTATTACTTCAGAACTTAATTAAAACTAACTACAAAACTGAAATTAAAAGAAACTAAGAAGAAAACTCCTTATTTACATCAAAGGATTTCAAGGAAAATGTACATTTGAAACTGAAAATTCGAATCTTATTTGACATGTGGCAGGGCAGCTGAAGCGATAAGGTGACACGTGGCAAGGCGGCTGGCTGAAGTCGGCTCGTTAAATTTTTGACACGTGGCACGCGGTGCACGTTAGCAGATCGCTTGTGATGATGACACGTGGCACAGCGCACGTTAGCAAAGTCAAACTTCTCAAATTCTGACCCGTTGACCCGGTGCACGTTAGCAGCTCTCGGTGCACGTTAGGCGTCGTGACGTGAAAAATTACCGAAATACCCTTTTTGCCAATTTTCACAGTTTTGCTCCAAATCACCTCCAGAATGTCCTGAAACTTTATTTATCTACAAAATAACACAAAACACATCAAAATATTCACAAAACTCAAGAAACTATACAAAATATTAAGTTAAATGAGTGGGAAATAGTGATACATTTACCACTCATCACTGTTCCATATAGGTTTCTTCATCAAGAAATCCATTTAGAAAAGCCATTTTGACATCCAATTGCCAATCTCGTAGTCATGACATGCAGCTATAGAAAGTAAAATCTGAATAGACTTAAGCATTGCTACTGGTGAAAAAGTTTCATCGTATTCGATGCCAGGTCGCTGCGTGTAACCTTTTGCTACCAGTCGGGCCTTGTAAGTTTCAACCTTATCATCAGGCCCGTTTTTCCTTTTGTAAACCCATTCACAAACGATAGGAAAATTCCTTCGGGAAGCGAAACCAAGTCCCAAACTTGATTCTCATGCATTAAGTCCAACTCGGATTTCATGGCACTTTGTCATTTCACGGAGTCGATGTCCAACATCGATTCTCTATAAGTAAAAGGATCAGTCTCTTCAACTAAGAGAACATCTAGACTCTTTTCTTGTATCAAATACAAGCGTTCAAGAGGTCTAGATACCCTTTGTGAACTACGGAGTGTGTGTGTTGAAGGTTATTCATCTACTTGAATCTTAGTTTCCTCCGTTGGTTCGTTGTTTTCAGGTTGGACTTCATAAAGTTTAACCTGTCTATGATTACCACCTTCTGACAAGAATTCTACTTCTAGAAATCTTGCGAAGCGAGCTATGAACACATTTCGATGCTCGGTATCATGGAACAGATATCCCCCCGTTTCCGAAGGATATCCAACAAACCTAAACTTATGCCCTCGAGGTGAAAGCTTATCTTGTTGAGTCACCCTGACACAGGCAGGACAACCCCAAACCTTAATATAACTAAGATTTGGTCTCCTACCGGTCCATATCTCATATGAAGTCGTAGGAACATCTTTTGAAGGAATAGGACAAATCTGTAAAACTCAACATCAATCGGACCATATCCAATAAAGTCTGATTTTTCCTCTCACTCCATTATGTTGTGGAGTACCTAGATGAGTATATTGTGCGAGAATCTCATTCTCCTTCATATAATCCATGAACTCACTGCTCATATATTCACCGCCTCGATCGGATCGAAGACATTTATATATTGACCAGTCTGTTTTCCTACTTCATTCCGAAACTCTTTGAACTTTTCAAAGGTTTCTGATTTATGTCGCATCAAATAGACATAACCGTACTGTAGGCATTGCATTTTTGCATGTGAAACCCGATGATGAGTCTCAGTTGGAGGCACTACCTTTTTAGTTAAAGATATTGCGGGAAACGGTCGTCGGAAGGGAATCGGTATTTCGTTAGATCCTTATTCACTTGTTTAGCGTCAAGCTCACTTGTTGGACCTCCGTTTAGAGCACCTTTGGCCAAAAAAAAAAACCGCAAACCTTTTAACCTTGAACTCAAACCCTTTGAAACCAAGCCCATACACGCCTAACCCACTCACCAAGCCAAACCAAGCCCACACCACATCAAGCCCATACACGCCCATCACCCTAATTACACCCAAATTAAATAGAATATTAAATAAAATATTAATTAGATAATGTATTTGAATTAAACCATTTACCAATTAAATAAAATATAATATATAACCATGCCTAATTAAGATAAATCAAATATTGTAACTTCCTAATCCAAAATAATATATACTAAATTAAAGAAATATTATGCCTAATTAAAATCAATCATAACCAATTAAAAATATTGACTTCCTAATCTAACAAATTAAATGCCTAATTAACACCAATCAAATATTCAACCTTCCTAATTCACCAAAATTTGTCCCCCATCAAATCCCTTGCTTTCCTTGTCTAACACCAAATCATAGCTCTCTTTAATACCAAATATCCCTTCCTTATGAGACAAGGAGGAACCCTAGCCCTTGTCTATATAAACAACCCAAAACCAAAACACTTGGTCTCTCTCTCACTAGCAGATATAATACTCATCTCTCTCTTCACATAAAAAAAAATAACAACAAACAGAACCAAACACTCTCGCCACTATCAAGCCTTAACGCCACTTGCACACTCCTTACGCAACAACAAGCCACAAAATCCGAATCAAAAAGCACATACAAACTGACCTACAATGCAATAACAAACCCTCAGCCATTGCTACACAAACTGCCCACGTAATTGGCCTCTCTCCACAAGTTAATTGCCCCTCAGCTGCACCTTCTGCCCACAGCCACGAACCCTCAAACACGTTAACCAACTCTACTCATGCCTCAGCTCTCACCCACTGCTAGACCCATACGTTAATTGCCCCCTCAGCCGCAACCCTTCACTCAGCAATGACCATCAAACCCTCAACACACTCATGCATGTTCACCACTAAACAGTGCACCATATGCCCTCAATAGATCATGCCACCAGCCATGCAATAAACAAAGACGCCCCTGCCGCCTAAGTCCCTCACAGCACGGCTTCATCACATGAATTAATACACCCACTCACCAACAACCCTTCACGCATCTGGACCCTACAAACTACCGTTAAACCCACTGAAAAAAGTCCTCAAAGACAGCCTAAAACAGTCCCCTAATCTCTGAAAACAGTCCCCAAACAGTGAACAAATCACCCCAAACAGTGAGCAGAAAATACAGCAAAAATAGCAGGGAAACGAAGCAAAAACAATAGCTTGAGCAGCGAAACAGCGAGCTAAGATGTTAATCCAGTGAACCGGAAGAGTTGCGGAGTGATATCCCTTTCGACGGCCGTGAAACGCGAGTCCGAAAGTCGACATAAAAAGGTTAGACCTGAGGGTATTTTTCACACTCGTTTTCAGTTTTATTTTTATTATTTATTGAGTATTGTTCACATGATTATTATGTTAAAATGCATGTTGTGGCCCTTGAGTAGAAAATATGCGTGTATTACGAAATATTGTATGTTGTGGCCTTGGAATAAAATGAAAGATGTGTCAACTATCGCGGTATATCGGATGGAAACCCGGACATAAATTTCATAGCCGATTCCAAATGGACGGTAGTATGATCTATACTCGGGATACAACTCCACGTACCGCTTGAGTAAACGACACATTCTTTTGTTTTATGTTGCTTTGATTTATTTATTATTCGTCATTTAAATTCCGCATGTTATTTGTTTATGTAATGATGTGATCGAGCGCACGGGCTTAGTAAGTTGGATTAAAGGTCCCTTATTTTGAGGGGTTAAAATCCTTTATCACGATGCTTTGCCACGCCGATTGATGTATATTCGGTTGAATGTAAGATGTGTTCAATCGGGTATATGAAATCTGATATTGTTGTTTTTATTTTTATGCATTATATTACTAGCGCATGGGCTTAGTAAGTGAGATGAAAAGGTCCTCCGTTTTGAGGGGTTAAAGAACCTTTGCCACGATGATTTGCCGCGCCGGATGATGTATATTCGTTTGAACATAAGATGTGTTCAATCGGATACATGAAATCCGATATCGTTGTCTTTATTTTTATGCATTATACCATTAGCGCATGGGCTTAGTAAGTGAGATGAAAGGTCCTCCGTTTTGAGGGGTTAAAGAACCTTTGCCGCGATGCTTTGCCGCGCCTTGTATTTTCTTTTATTTATATGTCACCTTCTTGCATAATCATGCATTATATTGCATTGCGCATGGGCTTAGTAAGTCGGATGAAAGGTCCTCCGTTTCGTGGGGTTAAAATCCTTTGCCACGATACTTCGCCGCGCCGGAAAAAGTGCATTCTATTGAGTGTGAGATACGTTCAATCGAACGCTTAATGTCCTATATAGATGTGGGCATATGTCGCATCTCTTTCTTTCATCTCCATTATTTATCTTTCAAATCGCATCATGGCACGTTTATTTCATGTATGGTTGTCTCTTTGATCATCTCTTTTTACATTATGCAATTAACCTCCTCTCTTTAGTATGTATGCTTATGCAATTAGTGCTTGTTTGTGCTCTCATGCGTTTGTGGGATTGTATGTTTGTCATTACTTCAATCTACCGTGATGCATGCAAACTTGAACGTAGATTATATGCAAATAGGTTGTATGTAAAATTGAGACACATATTATATGCAAAATAGGTTGTATGTAAAATTGAGACATAAGTTATATGAAACGTGTTACATACGGACTTAGATGAGTTTTTGAGTTATGCATGCGAACTTAGAAATGAAATACCTTTAGAAATACATGTTACTAGATTCGATTAAACTATTGCACAAATCATTTTATTACAAGTACATAAGTAAGGGACCATTCCGAACCCAATGGTTTGAGGTCTTCCCTTGCGAGGGGTGAGTGCGGCCTTAAATCTCATTTTCTCGGTTCACACCAGGTGGTGACTCCATTATTCTCCGGTTAGTCCCTCGCGGGCTACTCCATACTCCCACTAATGCCGCGAGCCTAGAACAACATGCGTCGCCCAGTTTCTGTGTTCCCACTGTCTTGCGACTCCACTGGGATAGAGAATCGGCCCCGAAATATTGTCTTGTAATGTTTGGATTTATGTTCTAATTGACCGTGTCTATAGTGGATAAAATGGGGGTTTAATCAAAGGCATTTTGAGGCTAGGTAATGGTTTGGTGTCTTCCTTCACTCACTACCTTTCTAGAAGGAAAAGATGTGAAGGCACCTAGATAACCATCTACTCGTAGCCTATTGTGATGGACTAATTTGGAGGACTCATTGTTTATTCCTGACACCAAGCGATAAGAGCCTAAGAGGCTTGGGTATTTAAGTGAGCCTCGCTCCACCCTCCCTCTGGGGAATCTACAATGGGAAGTCCATTTGGCATTCAGTCACACACCATAGCTCGTTGGCACGTACCTTAGTGTATAAAAAAGAGTGCGCTCACTTGGTCGCTCGAACCCTTGATTGGGGAGACCTAGTTGTGGGCCACCCTTCGCCGGTGAGAGCCTTTGTCTACACTATTGCGAACCCACCCATAGACCGGGTTTGTATGGTTAAAGTAACAATTATTTCCTTGAGTATGTGCTTGTGGACCATCCTCATTTGGATGCAGTTGGACTATTGTCGGAAATGCGAACTTGCTCGGCTATTTAAACTGGGGCGAGTTCGTACCTTATGACCACTAGGCCCAAAGCTTCTGAAATGTTGATGGGCCATTCTGTAGAAATCATTGATTTATGTTTGCATTATCTTTCTTTTATGCTTGTGTTTGGGAACATCGTCGTTTGGATCCATTTGGACCATTTGTCATGGGATATGGGCTTGTTGGGCCATTTAAACTGGGACAAGAACGTATTTTATGACGATTGGGCCAAAGGCTTCTAAGTGATTGATGGGACACTTTATGCTTGTGTTCGGAACATTACCATTTGGATTTAGTTGGGCTCCTTGCCATGAGATGTGAACTCGTTGGGCCATTTAAATTGGGACGAGTTCACTCCTATGACAGTTAGCCCAAAAGCTTCTAAAATGATAACGGGCCGATTTGTTTGAAAATTTTAGTTGATTTAGTATGTTATATATGTTACATGCATCTCATGCACCCCATGCATACATACATCATGCTAACCCTTGTGTTCTGAAAGCCATCATAGATACCCGTTGTGTTAGGGAAGAAGGAAGACTCACCAAAAGACCGGTAACAGATATGAGTACATCCGATAATGAGGTATCCCAGATAGATCAGTTGGAAAATGGTTTCGCCAAGATTACCGAACAGTTGCAAGCCTTGACCATTGCCATGGCAAATATGGCTGTACCCCGTGCTGGGGGAAATTATGAGAATGTGAGGCGCGAGGAGCCTCCGAATGGGTTGGGGGATGATATCCCCACTTTTGATGATGACATGACAGAGTATGCAACAGGCAAAGTGATTGGGTCTCAGGCATAATTTCAGAAGCTTTGGGATCAGGTTGAAACAGTTACCCGCAAAATGAGGGGTAAACATGAAGAGTTGTTAGATTATGAGGCAGTGACCTTCGGAGAACAGCTGCCAGCTCAGTTAAAATGCCCGACATGGCCAAGTTTAATGGGAATGGAGACCCGAGAGTCCATCTGCAGTAATATGTCTCAGTCATGAGTTCAGTGGGCCTATCACAGCGCCAAGTCCAAAAGATGTTTGGGATGTCACTCGAGGGGGCACCTGTTGTTTGGTATCATAGCCTTGAGAAGAAGGTTAATGAAGATTGGAGGGAACTAGCTGATGCTTTTCTGAAGCAGTATGTTACAGACTTAGAGATTGACTTGTCACTCCATGATTTGGAGAACACTAAACAGAAGCCGGAAGAAAGCTTCAGGAGTATGTAGACCGCTGGAGAAGCCAACTTCTAAAGATGCAGACTCGGCCCTCTGAGAAGGACCAGATTAAAATGATCATCAAGGGCACCAAGCCCTCGATCTATGGCAAGTTGAGGAGGATGACTTCAATGATTGTGGATTTCCGACAGCTGAGGGAAACTGTCATGGACATTGAAGAAGAGGAGGCGGAAAACCGGAAGTTTTTATGGCCAGAATAGGAGGAATTTTGGAGGGCATTCTGAGACCAAGCCCGCTACTACTGCCGAGATTGCTACTATTAAGAATAGGCGCTTTTCTAACTTGGGTAGACCCTTGTCCAAAGTGCTTGAGAAGCTGACCAGACAAGGACTCTTAAAACTCTTGGAACCTAACTCTTGGAACCTAGACCACTCCCAAATCCTCCCCCACCAAGCCTCAATATGAACCGCTACTCTGCCACTTCCACCAACAACCTGGCCATGACACCAATAGCTGTACCCGTCTCCGCCATGAGATCCAAGACTTAATTGACTCCCACAAGATCCCTGACCCTGAAAGAGAACAGCCAAACACACACCAATCCTCTACCAAATTATCACTTTGTTCCCCCACCTGCCTACATGATCAACTCTGGCTTGCCCGAAACCTTCATCCTCCAAGCTCTCAACCACCAAGCTTCGTACATGGGGATATGGGGTGGCAAACGATGAAGAACCATAGGCTGAGGAAGAAGGCAGCGTTGCGAATGATGAAGTTGTTATTCCTAGTTTGTTTGATCCTGTATTTTTTTTTGCCTGTTTGTTCGAACCTTTTTCTAATGATAATAAAGACGTTCATTTCCCGTACTCGCTTGAATATGCAACATGAGAATATTTGACAAAAGCATTCAACCTTGGTATTATGATACACAATGATGCTTAGAACACGGGGAATCCTCGGAAGAAGTAAACAGAAAGATAAGATTGTCATTCAGAAACTGGGAACGAGGATAGTGAGGCTATCAGACTTGGAAGGGAATGAGTTCACCGAGCCGATCAATGTTGACAGATTGAAGCTGTATTTTACCTGAGACAGGACAGTCACCAAGAGAATTGACAGAAGATCTAACCCGACGGGATGGGAACATTCACGCATACATGCATACACGTAACACATTTTGCACCCTTTTGTGTTTGTTTTGTTTTGTGTTCACAGGTTTTGAAGAAGAAAAAGAGAAAGCGGCGAAGACAAGCCAATAAGGCATAACAAAGGCACAGTATCGGATTCGGGTAATAATCCTGGGGCTGAAGCCCATATTGGTGTTAGATTCGGGTAGTAGTCTGAGGGTTGAGGCCCACATTAGTATCAGTGTAGGACACATAAACTGGACGACGCTGTTCTAGGCTCGCGTCCAGTTGGGAGTACGAAATAACATGGAGTCGCCACCCGGTGTGAACCGGGACAAAGATTTAAGGCTGCACTCACCCCTCACAAGGGAAGACCTCAAACCATTGGGTTCAGAATGGTCCCTTACTTATGTCACTTGTGATGATATGATGTGATAGAGCCAATGAACCAAAACGTCTACTCATATATTTGCAATGAACTAACAAGTCTACTCAATAGAAGGGTACTTAGATCTAACATGCTTTTATCCAAATATTCCACGCAATGTAAACACAACGAGCATATTGAACCATTAAATCAACATGTATAAATCATTATCCTAACACATCATAAACCAATAATATGTATAAGGAACAACCTAAATATGCTTTAACAAATAAATAACAACTAAATTATACCATGCTTTAAATAATAAACGAATAACCTAAAGACTATAACATGCTCAAATACAAATTTGGATGAGACGAGATATGTGTATCTAAGTGGTACGTGGCATTGTATCCCGAGTGCAGACCATACTACCGCCATTCGGAATCGGCTATGGAATTTACGTCCGGGTTTCCATCCGATATACCACAAAAGGGAACACATATCCCGCTCATCCAACAATCACATCATGCCTCAAACGACTCTCATGCAATTATATATCAAAATAAATAAAACAAAAATAAAGAAGATAAGTAGAAAGGGGCCCTCAGGTCTAACCTCTTTTGTCGTCTAAGAAGGGCGTTACACGTCCATTGGAAGGGAGATTGATCCGATGCTTTTCCGATTTGTCTACTCAATGTCTTTCCTCGCTGCTTTGATGCTCGGGCTGCTGTTTCAAGTCCGTTTCGCTGCTGTTTCGCTGCTACATTTCAGGTCACTGTCTTGGTGATTTAGTGGACTGTTTTGAGTGATTTTGGTGGCTTAGGGGGGGTTGCGTTTTTAATGGTTTTTTAGGGAAACTTTATGGATAATTTTGAGAGGTTTTCTAGGTGATTTTAGGGCTGTTTTTCTGGCTAAAGTCGCAGCCAAAACTGACCAGAACAGAAGGTGAAGATGCGGCAGTTCAAGGTGCAGTGGGGGATTTTCAGGGACTGTTTTGGGGCTGCGAATGGGGCTGTGTTTGGAGGGTGTTTAGTGCGACTTTAGGGCTTTGAATAAGGTTTATTTGAGGGTGTTTTAGTGCTGTGAATGGGGGCTGGAACTCAGCAATGGAGGGTTAAGTTTAGGGCTTGGGCGTGAAGGGTGTTGATTGATGGAGGGAGGGTGCGGCAATGGAGGCTTTAGGGGGATGCTTGGGCATGTAATGGAGGCTTAAGAGAGTGCTTTAGGCGTGTGAGAGAGATGTATGGGCTAGGTCTTGAATGGGGGGTGAAGGCCTCTTTTTATAGGCAAAGAGAGAAGACTTTCCTAATTTGAATATGAAAGAATCTCCTAATTGGTGTCTAACAAGGAATGGATCTCCTAATTTGGATTTGTGATTGGATTTGATTTGGTAGGGATTTGATTTGATTTCTTTTATTTAGGTAAGGATTTTACAAGATTTTAGCATGTGATAAATGTGCATATACCTAAATAAAGAGGGCATGGGCGTGAATCACTCTCCTTGGGTGTGTGGTTTTGGTTTGACTTGGTTTGACTTGGGTATTTGGGTTTGGTTTGGGTTTTGGGCCTTAGGTATGCTTTGAAACGGAAGTCCAACAAACAACCAGAGCCAAGCAACGAGGTTAAATCCAACAAAAATTCCATTTTCCAACTTCACCCTTCCAACGTCCGTTTCCCGCGACTTTCATGACTAAAGAAGTAGTTGCCTCCATACGAGACTCATCATTGGGCTAATGTGTAAAAATGCAATGCCTACAGTCGCCCCCACTTTGATGGGACTTGTGCAGTGTGTGACAATGACAATCCTATCAAAGTACATGCAATGCATTTTTACTTATCTGGCTCGCCAGCTGTCACCTGGTCTGCCTGTTGTGCTGAGTTGATAATGCTAACCCCGTACCTAGGGCGACGCGGTTGCGTCTCCGTACCTAGAGTGCCGCAGTGATGATGTTGGTTGTCTGGATGCTAACCCCGTACCTAGGTGTCGCAGTGACGCCTCCGTACCTAGAGAGCCACAAATGTCTGAATAATCCACATGCCGTACCTGGCGTGCTAACCCCGTACCTAGGGCGTCGCTGTGGTCTGAATGCTAACCCCGTACCTAGGGTGTCGCAGTGACGTCTCCGTACCTAGAGAGCCATAAATGTCTGAGTGCTAACCCCGTACCTAGGGTGTCGCAGTGACGCCTCCGTACATAGAGTGCCACAAATGTCTAAATAGTCCACATGCCGTACCTGGCGTGTTATGTTAGACAGTAATGACCCATAGCGTCACTATTTTGTAAATGATATTGTATTATTGTACAAAATTAACTATGTAGTAATGAAATTGCCTTTTACCGTTTTGTAATTTATTTACTTTGATATATAAATGGTAAAAGTCCCTATGATTAATTCCGGATTGAGATGATATGACAGTATCAATCCATAAAGGTTTAATCATTAAATATCCCTAGTCGTAGTATTATCGAGATTGACATCGATAATGCGGAATAGACTAGTACTGCACTTGTGCGTGTTGTGAGGGCACAACAGCATAGTTCTCATATATTTGAGTATTGGATACTTATGCAAGTGCGGTAGGAGGTTCTGTTTTTCCGATGGTACGGAAAACAGCTTCGCTCTGGATAGACCCCGCGGAATCCCATTGGTAGTATGTCTGCGTGTCTATGGGAGTCCGCTTCAGGGTAGGTGCATATGGTTTAACCTGAGACTTGCATCGCTAGTACTTGCGACAATCGGTAGACTTTAGTTTTGGTCGTCCAGGGCTTTAACAGGTTCTGTGTACACCTCTTCTAGGTTTATCGGGAATCGTAGTGTATTGGGTGTGATGTCAAGACGGAAGTATCACTTCAGACATATGGAGATGATGATCGCGCATGATACAGAACTAGTACTCTATAATGGTTGCAACCATCGGGATAATATGACAAGGTCAGGATTATCCGATTCAAAGAGACTAGTTGCTTGATGTCCGATATATGTATCGTACGGGGCAGACACATCTCCAGCCCCAGGCCTTACATGTGATCATCCGATACTGGATCAGTATACACTATACTACGGTATACTACGACGCCTGTTATAGATCTTATATTCCAATAAAATATTTCTGGAGAATTAGGTAGGCATGGCGTTTTGCTAGAGGCTAACCTTGTCTTGTAAATCGGTAAAAACGTAGTACTTGGTACGTACGTGTTCGGATAATCTGACGGCCGTATTTACTGCCAACATATCCAGAGATCTCTTGGGTCGCTTCCCGAAGATTCACCAATGACGTATGATTCAAACTCGATTAATCTTGGATTAATTACGGAGAGACTTTATCTTGGATAAAGTACTATACATAGAGAGAGAACGATTAATTTGGAATTAATCGTAAAATTATTATATTCGATATAATATCGAAATTCGATTTCGACGCGAAATTAAAATTAGATTTTAATTCGGGCAAACGAGTTAATTTAGAATTAATTCGTTAGCGACGTAAATAATAATTTCGCTAGGCACAATTATTTATTTAAATTCGATTTAATTAACGTCGCGACGAAAGTTCGGTATTTCGGAAATATCGAACCCGAACGCGTGAGTACGCGTGGACCACTTTCATTTGGGTTGTGTGGGGCCCACATGACACATGTCATTTTATGCATTATTTAATTGTTAATACATTGCATGGTGATATGGTACAATACACTCAATGGGTTTGCATGGAGTTTGAGTGTTTGACACTCTAAGCCATTGCATGATTTGTGTCATAAGTTTTTTATTAATTTAATAAATATTATGGCATAAATATAAATTGATTTTTGTAACAAAAATCATAACACTCTCTCCTATTCTCTCATGACCGAAACTGTGAGCTCTCACAGCCCTCTCCACTTTTCTGTTTTTGTTGCAAAAACTTGAAGAATTTGTGTTTGTTTGGAACATAAATCACACACAAGGCTAGCACCATCAAGGGATCATACAAAGGTGTTATGGGAAACTAATCTTAGAGCTTGGAAGGATCAAAAATGCTTGGAGCTTCTCTTTTCTGTTTGGCCGAAACCCTCACTGCACAAAGGAGAAATTTTTGTTTCATCAACGCATCCGCATTCCGATCTTTGTGAGTATGGTTCTGCCATACTTCAATATTGTTCATAGTATGATTCCGCCATACTTCAATATTGTTCATTCATTTATATGTTTTGTTTGCTCTTTTGATCTTGGGACATGGATTAGAATTTCCAACAATGGTATCAGAGCTTAAAGAGCATGAAAATATATTAGGGTAATATTTGGGCAAAATTGATTGAAGCATGATTTGATGATTTTGATTGATTAAGTATGCTTAAATGTATGTTACATTATGTTATACATTATCAATTTCATGAAAAATAAATTGGATTAATTTTTCCCCCCTTGGAGAGGCTTGGCCGAATACTACCTAGACCATGGAGATGATGATTTGTTGTTTATAAGATCATTGGAAGACTTTAAACGAACATAAAATGACGATTTGTGATTCGATTGGATTGAAAACGAAATCGGTAATTTTTCATCACCTTGGCCGAATGCATGGAAGAAGATTAGGGACTTGATTTTTTGATTAAATAATGTTGGACATGTATTTAAGATAAAAATATGATTAATGGATTAATTTGATATTTTGGAAATATTGATTTAAAGGATTAATCATGACATTACACTTTAATTAATTAAGTTATAAAATTTGGAATTTTAAAATTTGATTAATTGGGCTTAATTTTGAATTGGGCCTAAAACTATTATATTTGGACATAATGGGCTTGGTTGGACCAAGTAGGTTTGGGCAAATTGGATTGGATCCAAAAATGGGCCTAAATCACTCCATTAAGTCCAAATGTAATAAATGGGCTTTTATGTTTAATTGGGCCTTATGGGCTTGATATTGATTTTTATGGCAAATGAGGGTGATTTCTTATTGGGCTTGGAAATTGGGTTTGACCCACATTGACCAAGGCCCAAGCCTAATGAAATCAATTGAAAGCCCATCGGACTTTAATTAAACGGACATTGGATGTTGATTGGGCTTTGAGACCCGATAGAATTAGATTGGAATCTAAGTCATAAAAGCACAATAAAAGTGTAAATATTTAATTTGGAATTAAATAAGGATTAGTATTGAATACGACTTAAATTGGATTTGACGAGTAGTTCGATATAATTCGTGAATTCATACTATAAGTATTTATTCTCAAATTGAGTTGGACTCGCGCAAATGCAAACAATTGTTTGAACATTGTATTGTCACCTAATTAAAGACTAATTAATTGGATTTGATTGGTTGTATAACATGCCTTGAATGATGAATGTGGATGTATGTATGAATAGTGTATATCAGATGGATATTAGAAGGGAAGGGTAATTTTAGAAATTATTGTAAATTTAGAATTTATAAATTGGACCTGCGTGTCCAGCCTTTCTCTTATTGTCTCTTTGTATTCTCTTCTCACCTAATTCCCCTCAATGTAAATGAGGTTTCTCTTATGTATTATGTGTAATTGGGTAAGAGTAGAATAGTTCTAGCGGGGAGAGGAAAGGAGTGATTTGGTCTAGGAACAAGTTGTTGTTCATATCCATCCGTATATCGCTATTACTTTACTTTACGCGCTTTATGATGTTTTAGAAGCATGCTTAAGGGTGTATGATGATGAGACCTAACAAAGATAAATTAATTGGTTGCCAATTACACGAAAAATCCCTCAAACTATATTAAGCGATTTCCTTCCGTTGAGTGATTCTTTCTCAAGATCCGAAATGGCATTGGTTTGTTGGCCAAAGTCAAGACCTTTGTCAATTGAGGATGTGTTTGAATCATGAGAGTTTTGTTCCATATCGGTGTCTTGTCCAAGTTGTGATTTGTTGGCCAAAGTCAAGATCACTTCTTGTCCATCGACATTGATTACGAAACTTTCCATGTCAATGGGTCCCGCTTAACTGGAATCATTAAGTTTGTTGTGCCAAAGCCAAGACTTAGTTGATTCAGAGGAAATGGTTAGGAAAATGTATTGGATACATTGACATATGTATTAGATATATATGTTTCGGACTTGGATGTCCACTACCGGATCTAGGAATTGGATGGGATCCAATTGATCTTCGAGATCTACCTAGTTAAATATCATACAACTTGTTGGCCAAAGTCAAGGTTGTGTGTTATTTAACGGGATCCTAGCCCACTAGGAAATTGGATTTCCCGAGTACTCGACAGAGGGTTAGAGACTTGTAGAAAATAGTGGGAGGCTAGTATTGAATTTGTAATTTCATTCAGATACTTAGCTTACGCGCTTACAAAATTTATTTCGTCAATATTTTAACATAGTTGGAATAATAAAATGTTATTTTTCTTGTAACAGTTTGACTGTACCCATATATCGTTAACTAGATAGTTGGACTAACGTAGTTAAGATGGCAACAAAGGAAATGTCCGAGACATAATCATGGGTGATAATGTATTTAGGGCACGAACTTTGCTGACTGGGAAATGAACCTGAGGATAGTCCTTGGGGCAGAGAGGCTGTTGTACCCATACAGAGACCTCTCGGGCCGAGGCCCACTGAGCCACTTGAGCTGGAGTTATGGAGAACTCATAGCGATGATTGTGATACAACTCAGTCGATCATGCTTGCTTCCATGACTCAACACTTTCGTCGCCAGAATAGGGACTTGGAATCCTTATAATGGTGGCTAGACTAAAGGATCTTCACCGCACTAATAAGCGGATGGAGAGGTATGAGTTGGTGAAGAAACTCTTTCGCTCCCGTATGACTGATGGCGCTTCAGTTGAGGCCCACGGGACTTAAATGATAGCTAACATTGATGAGCTGGCCAAGATGGGAATAGTCTTGGAGGCTGAGCTGACTGGAGACATGCTTTTACAGTCACTTCCCGATACTTGGAAGCAGATTATCATCAACTACAAGTTGATGGATACGGAACGATACTCTTGGAGAGCTATTGTCCATTCTTAAGGAGTCAGAGAAGAGCTTCTTAAAGGAAAACAAGCGCGAGGCGCACTTTGCAACAAGCGACTCTCAACGTCAAGGGCTGGGCCCAAGGCAACTGGAGGGGTGAAAA
>SKCR01032334.1:0-21807 GCA_019454045.1 Zanthoxylum bungeanum
AAGCATGCGAATTTAGGATTGTGGTGCACTTGGAAATATATGTCATAGGCTTGGTTGGATTATTGCATAAATCTTTACATTACAAGTGGCATAAGTAACGGACCATTCCGAACCCAATGGTTTGAGGTATTCCCTTGCGAGGGGTGAGTACGGCCTTAAATCTTTGTCCCGGTTCATACCGGGTGGCGACTCCATCATTCTCCGGTTTAGTCCCCCGTGGCTACTCCGTACTCCCAACTAGGCCCGCGAGCCTAGAACAGCATGCGTCGTTTAGTTTCTGTTGTCCACAATTATGTAAATGTGTTTCAATAGAATTGAAACAAATGAAAAAAATTTTAAATGTTATTTTTGTTGCTCACGACAAAAAAAAAAAAATATATAAATTTTTATGACCTATCTAACATTGACAATATACCTACAGACAATACTGAAGCAGAAGACCAACTCATAAAACAACTTCACCAGTCACAACTAGGTTCCCCAATCACACATAGAAGAAGCATGACTATTCCAATATGCAAGTTGGTAAAACACAATCTCTGGATTCATATAATCATAAGATAATAAAGAATAACAAAACAACGATTGTATTAAATGTTAAAGAGTATTTAAGAATCAACAACATGAATATAAGAGTTAATTACAAGAGTTCATCCTTAGCTTTGCCTAGAAGATTAGTTCTCCATGCAGAAGAGAGATATAGCCTTGATAGATCGAAGAGTCTTCTTGTTTGGTTTGAAGTTATTCATTCTTCTCTCTCAAAATTGTGTTTCTTGTGTGTTTCTCCTCTGTTTCTCTCAACTTTTCTCTTCTTTTTAGAGTTTAGACAAAGTTGGGTTTATATAGACTAGTCCCGGAGTCATTGTGCGCATCAAACACGACTAAATTAACTTATGGTGTCTTCCAGGGCGTCGTAGTGCTGGCAAGTGGTGTCGCAGATGCCAAGAAGGGCGCATCGCGACGCACATTGAATTTTCTAGATTTTACTTTCTTCATTTTTGCTCTTCCCTTGTGCTTCTGATGCGGCCGTATGGTCCCGAAACATATGTAATTGATCCAATAATCATATTCTATTGCTTCTTAATGATAAGACATAAAATAAACTATAATTAAGACTAAATACATGATAATCAAGCGAAATTAGCGATGTTCAAAGTACACTTTCATGTTGGGGCTATATGCCCTAGAGCTCATGTATTGTAAAACGGAATTGATTATTGTAATAATTATAAACACATTATTCATTTATCAAAGTTGTTTGATTTAAATTGCATATTGTCCAATTGTCTTGTTTACCTTGATTACTTTTGTACCTTTAGACTTAGTGTATGTTTGATGCACAGGAGGATTTAAGTCTGAAGTTAGAAATCTAAATTGTCCATAGAGAGCAAACAGAGTGGGTACTTTTTTTGTGGTTTTTCTATAGTTGCGGTCCATTCTATACTTGTATGACGACCTTGATCCGGGTTCGTTCATGTAGTGACATAGGAATGTAGGCACCTTGTATGATAAGATCATATAGGACTGGACTCAGATAAATATGAATTTCTTTTAATATCTGTTAACCCAAGAAATTCATTTTATCTACTAGATGGTCATATATGGATTAATCTTAATCCTGAGTGTACTACGAACTCCTGCATGTCAGTTTGTGTCCTTTGATTTACTATGGTGAGGTTGGTGTAGCAGTCCCGGCCAATAACTACGTATTTTGGGGATATGGTTTGGTATGTAGCTGGGAACGTTTTACATAGATATGGAATTGACTCATTCTTTCGAGAAGTAGAAGAATATCTTTTTTAAGAGTTGATTCGGGACTTGAACAATTTTGAGCGCTCAACTTTCCTATTATGAATAGAAAGTATTATATTCATAATTGTTATGAATTAATTGTTCATTATAGAATCAATGGTGCTTAAGAGATAAAATATTTAGAGGGGTATAACGGACTTATGACCCGACTCTATTTATGAGATATTCGTGAAGGGCTATATCCATATGTAGTGACTATATCGATGGACACCGAAGTTGTTCGGCTTATATTTCCATCTACGGTTACGGGGAGTTCAACTTCGAGTTTTTAGTGGAATAACGCAAAGTTAATAATTCGTAATATTTAATTAAAGAGTTTAATTAATATTTCGGAATTATTGGAGCTCGGAACCGTAGGTCCATTTGGTCCCCGTGCTAGCTCGATTAACTGTAGCAAACCTAATATAATTAGATTGTCTAATAATACGCTCACATTATATTTAAGTATTATTAATATGATTAATATATTTTTGTCACAAATGAAAATAATATTAAATTAGTTTAATATTAAATTTTCTAATATTTTTTATTATAAGATAATCAAATAATAATTATAAGATAATTATTACATCATTAATAATTATGAGATAATTATTACATCATCATTGATAATGCATAATTATGAGATAATTATGACATCATTATTTGATAATGGAAAATGCATTATCAAGACAAGCCTTAATGGTTTGCCAAATCATCCACCAAGTTTTTCTTAATTAGTTTTGACCTAATTACCTAACTTGTTCCATTATCTAATGGATTTGGTTGACACTCCACTCAAGTGTGTTGGCCATTTACAATTTATAAAATTGAGAGGATGTTGATGGAATGGCTTTAGTTTATATTCTCTACCATTCCCACTCAAAGGTTGGGTGAATTCAAGTGAAAAATATACCTAGCATTTTTGGAAAAAGATTTTCAAGCGAGAGCTAAAAACATTCACAAAAGTTGTGAGTAAGGTAGAGAGAAAAATCTTATTACTCAATTGTTGAGATTAGAAAGAAAAACAAAAGTGAACAAGATACATGATCTTCTTCATCTCATCTTTCTAAAGCCAAAAGAGTTTGTGACATTATCAACTTCTCTAAAAAGTTTAGTGGTTGATCTTTTTGAGTGAAGCCCACACTTCGGTTTGTTGGTTTCGAGATATAGCTCGGAAGATTGAGTGGTTGATTCTACGGTAGAATCTCAAAGGAAATTCGTCAAGAGTTTTGTGGAGTTCGACTTCAAGAAAAGAGAAGGCAGAGAAAATTTTAAAGATCCGGTGCCACCACATCCACAACTTCCGCCGTACAAGAGGAAACGGTTTCCAATATTTCATGCACTTATCGCAACCCCCAATTAGCTTATTGTTAGTCCCTAACAATTCAAGTGTAAAAATAAAATAAGAACTAAACTGATTACTTTCATAAGGATCATGATTTCATTTATCATATACAATAAACCTTTAAACCCTTAGGCGACCCTAGTGGATGAGTTATAGTCTAGTGAGGGCTTATAGCAACGACCTACAAACGTCATTCAAAACACATGCAATCATGTAAAAATAACAAAATGAAAATAGTCCTAATAGTTACACATGTTGTTGTCCTCAAAGAATGCATAGTGATGAAATCAGAGAACCTTCAAAGTACTTAATGAAACTCGAATCCAAGTCCTTGAATAAATCATGTAAGCCAGACTCACAGTTTATGTGTGTAAAGGTTCATTCATAGTTTGACTCCTAGGTAAGCCAACTCGGTGATTTCGTTTAAGAATAGAGATCTGATGGTTCAAACCAACCTAGATATCTCAAATATACTTTGTAATTGCCTTTTTTGTGCTCAGTATGGTATGATATTTTTTTTTCTTTTCTCTTCCCTTCAAAATCTTTTCTTTCTTTAACACACCCACTCTTTAAGGTATCATTTATCCTCATGGTGGTCCTAAAACTCACTATGGGTAGCTTCACGCTTATCAATTATAGGTAGTTTAATTTCTTCTCTTTCTTTTTCTTTTTTCTTCCAAAACTTTCTGCTTTTATTTTTTTTAACCATATCATATATCATAACACTAGCTGTAATGACCGGTAGTTTTTACTAGTGCCTACAGTGATATTATTACACCCGGGATGAAGAAAAATAAAATAAACCATGATTGGACTTAAATATACTCATGGAATGACTTTGGAGACGATCAGTAAATTTCTCGAAGTCCCAGGATAAGACTGTACTGTGTTACCTTTGGACCGTGCATAGTATTTGAGGTATAACATTCTCTTGAAATCTCCGATTTTTATGAATTTTATATCACCAGAAAGGTGAGCCCGAGATCTACAACTTTTGCGTTAAATATTTTCCCAAATTCAGACCAGAAATGGGTTAAAAATGTAAGTCAAAATATGGATGAATAGTAATATCGGGGCTAAAAGAGAGAAATCTCAATTTTTCTAGATTTTTCTACACTTTTCCCCTAAGTTTCCAAATTTCATACCCCCCAACTATATATACAACATACTATTCACAAATATCAATTTTGAGAAGAAAATAAGAAAGAAAGAAAAGAAGAAAACGAGAGAAGAACAAAAGGGAAAAAGAGAAGAAAAGAAAGAAGAGGAAGAAGAAGAAGAAGACGAAGAAGAAAAAGAAGAAAAAAATAAGGATGAGTTTGGCAATCATTGGAGAACTTGATGGATAATGAAAACCAAGAAAAAGAGGTAAAACTCATTACACCTAATTCTTGATTTATTTAATTTTTAAAGGTATAGAGGTATATTAGAGTTAATTGCATGTTAGGAGTAATATTTAGTTGGATTACAAATAAAGAAATGGATTATGGAGTAAAATATTTGAATTTGAAAATTTTAAAGTGGGTTTAAGAATGATGGATTTAGGATTGAATGAGTAGTTCATAATGATAAATTGGTAGTTTAAGTATATAGAAGTAATATAAATTGGTAGATAGTGTATTTAGTTGGTTACATATGCTTTGGGAATGATTATTGTATGACTTGATATGTGAATCCAAGGTTATTAAGTTTTGTGTTTAAATATGTTATGAATTATATGAATAAAGTAAATTGATTCTTGATTAATGGAAGACTAAAGTATGTTTAATGGAGTGTTATATGATGCATGAGATATTAGTTTGTAGTTTGGAAGTGTTGGAATGGAGTAAAGATGGAAGATTTTAGATTTGGATGGGATTGGAGAAGAAAACTAGTGACCTGGTTTTCTAGGCAGCGTTGCGACGCACAGAAAAAAAATCTGGGCAATATTTCTGGTTTGCGTGCGTCGTGATGTTGGAAAGTGGCTGCGAGTGCGCAATAGAAAAATAAAAATTATGATGCGCCGCTTTTCCTTTGCCCAAGACCCATTTGTTTGTATTATTCTACAAGCCTAGGCATGTTACTATATATTCTAAGCATAAAACTCATAAAACATGCAAAGAACATAAACCTAAACATGCTAACTATCAAAAGAACTCTAATTAAAATAAAAAAAAAGACTTACTCGAACCGAAGACTCCTCCAGTCCTCCCTCCAATCTATAAGCTTTTCTCGAACTCAGCAAGCTCTTCCACGTTCCAAAGAGCCATCCAAGTGTGTGGCCTCCAAAGATGCACACACCAAAACCAAAACCTAACGGCAAGACTATGCCTTGAGTGCACAGGTATTTTGTCCTTGGTGCTAGCCTAGGCAAATACCTTAAAACTGTTAACTCGAGGTTCCTCTAGTCAATTCAGTGGCTTACTCTTAAACTTTAGAGTTACTCACTAATATAAACCCAAGATATGAAAGGTTTGGTGCAAAAATTTGTGAAGAATTATTTGGGTTTATATAGTGCTCCAAAAACAACAAAATTAATTAAGAATCTGAAGTGGGATAAAAACTAATTTATTCTTAGCCATTGGATCTTAATTTAGTGGTTTAATGAGATTATAAAGCCCTAATAAATGTTTGGGCCGAATTGGAATTCAAAACAAATAACAGATTTTTTTACTATTCATGTATTACTATTCACATAAATAGTAATTTTTTAAATCTATTTATTCCAATTTCCAAAGTTCTCATATCGTCATTCACCAATCCCTAAGCCACCATGAAACCTCATAAATGATCTGTTCAATAATTAATCACATTGAACCATTTATGAATAATTCCTACAGCAATCATATATGCTGTTAAATATGTACTGTGCACTGTTAACTATTATATAATCGATACATGAAAGTTCTCACAGACACATAGGATAAACACTCCAGATAAAAATTTTCGGCGGTCAGTTCGATGGACAAGAGTAACTCATGAATCTATGTGATACACCAAGTGGACGGATCTCCGCTAGTAGCCTATGAGATCGGCTACCCCACTTAAGGGCGGATCATATCATCATGCTAGTCTCTCCCCTTTATAAACGCCCAGATTATTCATAAAACTATGACTAGGAACATTTAAGAGTAATGATTCTCATAAGGCGTGGAAGCCATCTTCTTATTACTCCAAGGGCTTTATTACAGTGTTGATGATTCATATAAGTTACGTAAGACACGTATCATAAATATTACCATTTTATTAATTAATGAAAATATTACAAATACATGTACATATAGCCGATCCACAAGTTGGGCATAGAGCATATCCCTAACAATCTCCCACTTGCACTATAGCCAACTAGTATGAATCTGGACACCATACTCTCGGGTGTGCATATCATGATTTTGTTGAGTCAGCCATTTAGTCAGAGAATCTGCAAGATTATCTTCTATGGGTATTTTCTCTATAATAACTTCTTTTCTCTCAACAATCTCCCTGATGAGATGAAATCGCCTGAGTACATGCTTGGATTTCTTATGAGACCTTGGTTCCTTGATTGAGCAATGGCGCCTGCATTGTCACAGTATATCGTGACGTCATTCTTTATTGCAGGAAACACTTCCAGCTCCCTGGTGAACTTCTTTATCCAGACTACTTCTTTAGCTGCCTCAGATGCTACAATATACTCGGCTTCAGTGGTAGAGTCTGCTATAGTTGACTGCTTTAAGCTTTTCCAACTTACAACACCGCTATTTAAATAAATAGATTTCCTGTTTATGATCTGCTGTCATCCCTATCGGTCTGAAAGCTCGTATCACAGTAACAAATGACTTTCATCTCAGAACAATCTCCGTATGTCAAAAACACATCCTTAGTTCTTCTCAGATACTTGAGGATTGTTTTGACAGTTGCCCAGTGTTGCTCACCAGGATTTGCCTGATACCTGCTTGTTATGCTAAGAGCATAAGAGACATCAAGTCTTGTACATAGCATGGCGTATATGATTGATCCTATTACTGAAGCATAAGAGATCCTACTCATACACTCTCTATCTTAAGGATTATGTGGACATTGCTCCTTAGAAAATTTGATTTCATGACAAGTAGGTAAATTACCTCTTTTGGAATCTTCCATTTTGAATCTTTTCAAAACTTTATCTATGTACGTAGATTGAGAAAGTCCTAACGACCTCTTAGATCTATCACGGTAGATCTTAATGTCGAGGATGTAGGCTACTTCTCCCAGATCGTTCATGGAGAAATTCTGAGATAACCATTGCTTGGTGGTTGCATCATGGGAATATCATTCCCGATGATTAGTATGTCATCGACATATAATACGAGAAATACAACAGCACTCCCACTACTTTTTCTATAAACACAAGGCTCGTCTACATTTTTGATGAAGTCAAATTCTTTGATTGTCTCATCAAATCATATATTCCAACTTCTGGAGGCTTGCTTGAGTCTATAAATGGATCGTTTAAGCTTGCATACTTTATTATGATCATTTTTAGATGCAAACCCCCTCAGATTGTGTCATATAGACTTCATTTACGAGGTTCCCATTAGAGAAAGCTATTTTGAAATCCATCTGCCAAATCTCATAATCAAAGTGTGCAGCTAGTGCCAGTAAAATTCGAATGGACTTTATCATTGCAACAGGCGAGAAGATTTCCTCATAGTCAATTCCTTGGATTTTTCTATAACTTTTCGCCACCAACCTAGCCTTATAGGTTTGGATGTTTCCTTCTGCATAAGTTTTACAGCCTATGGGTTTTATCCGTTCAGGTGCATCTACCAAGTCCCAGACTTGATTATGATATATAGAGTCTATTTTGGATTTCATGGCCTCAAGCCACTTGATTGAATCAATGTAACGCATTGCTTCATCATAACTGATAGGATCGTCATTATCAATGACCTGATCATGTTCCTCATCAATATGGAAACCATATCTTTCAGGCTCATGTCTTTCCTTACCAAACCTTCCGAGTTCATAACCTTGCGGTTGTTCTATCGCTGCCCTTTTGAGGGGCCTGGGGTTTAGTACTATGTTAGTTTGTTCTTCTCGTACCTCATCGAGGTCAAGTCTACTTCCACTATATTTCTTGAGAAAAAAATTCATTCTCTAGAAATTTAGCATTTTGTGAGACAAATGTTCTTTGTACATTTGGGACGTAGTGTTGGGTTTCTAGATTTAGTCCCAAGATCAAATCAAGCATAAAATGTGAATGAATAATCAAAGAAAAGTGGCGGAAACACACTTACATTGATCGGATTGAGTATGCGTCAAATGCCCAAAATTTCCCTCTAGGTTCGGCCAAGGTGTCATCCAAGAAATGGTGTCCAAGCTTTGTGTGGATTCCAAGCTCTCAAGTTGGTTTCCCTAACACCTTATAATGATTCTTTGATGAATGCTAGCTCTTTGAAATTTTACAATAAAATTTCCTTCAATCTTCCTTGTATTTTTGGTGAAGAGAAGAAAGAAATTGGGAGAGTAATTTGTGTCTTCAAATTCGGCCAAGCGAGAGAGAATAGAAGACTTGTGTAATTGTTATTAAAAAAACAATTAAATGATATACCAAATATTGGTTTGGTAAAAGTCTATCAAGATTTCAAATGGAGTGTTGAATAAGTCACCACCAACCTCACCAAAACCCATCACCAAAAAGCTACTTTAAAGTGACAAGTGATGTGATGGTTGATGTAACATGTGGGCCCTACTCGATTCAAAATACGAGTGGGCCCGCAAACACTCTCGGGCTCGAGTTCACTAATTCTAAATTAACGAACTTTCACCGCGACGTAATTAAATCGAATTTAATTAAATAATTATGCCTAGTAAAATTACTATTCACGTCGCTAACGAATTAATTCTAAATTAACTCATTTGCCCGAATTAAAATCTAATTTTATTCCGCGTCGAAATCTTATTTCGTTTAATATATCAAATATATTATTTTATCGATTAATTCCAAATTAATTTTTCTCTCTCTTCAAATAGTACTTTATCCAAGATAAAGTCTCTCCGCTATTAATCCTAGATTAATTATGCTCGAATCATACGTCATCGGTGAATCTTCGGGAAGCGACCCAATAGATCCCTGGATATATTGGCAGTAAATCCGGTCGTCGGACAATCCAAACACGTACGTACCTCATATTACGTTTTTACCAATTTACATGACGAGGTTGGCTTCTAGCAAAGCGCCATGCCTACCCAATTCTCCAGAAATATTCTTTATGGAATATACGATCTATATCAGGCATAGTATACCGTAGTATTACGTATAGTGATCCAGTATCTGATGTTCACGTGCAAGGCCTGGGGCTGGAATAGTGTCTGCCCTGTACAAAACACATATCGGATATCAAGCAACTAGTCTGTTTGAATCGGATAATCCTGACAAGGTCATATTATCTCGATGGTTGCAACACAATAGAGAACTAGTTCTGAATCCCTGCGTGATCATCATCTTTATACGTCTGAAGTGATAATTCCGTCTTGACATCACATCCAATACACTACGATTCTCAATAAACCCAGAAGAGGCGTACTCAGAACCTATTAAAGTCCTGGACGACTAAAACCAAAGCGTATCGATTGTCGTAAGTACCAGCGATGTAAGTTTCAGGTTAAGACCAAATACACCTACCCTGAAGCGGACTCCCATAAACACATAGACATACTACCAATGGGATTCCGCGGGGTCTATCTAGAGCGAAGCTATTTTCCGTACCATCGGTAAAACACGACCTCCTATCGCACTTGCATAAGCATCCAATACTTAAATATATGAAAACTATGCCGTTATTCCGTCACAACGCGCACAAGTGCAATACTAGTCTATTCCGCATTATCGATGTCTAGTCTCGATAATACTACGACTAGGGTTGTTTAATGATTAAATCTTTATGGATTGATACTGTCTCATATCATCTCAATCCGGAACTAATCATAAGTACTTTTACCATTTATATATAAAAGTAAATAAATTACAAAATGGTAAAAAGGCAATTTCATTACTACATAGTTAATTTTGTACAAAAACACAATGTATTTTATAAACAGTGACGCTATGGATCATAACTGTCCAACAATCTCCCACTTGGCCTATAGACAGTCACTCAAGCATCTAATACCTGAACTATGTACATGTCGCTTAAACTTTTGCTAAGGAATAGCTTTCGTCAGCGGATCTGTAATGTTGTCATCTGATGTGACATTCTCGACCTTCACATCGCCACGATGTATGATCTCACGTATCAGATGGAAATGTCGATGAACATGTTTGGATCGTTGATGAGACCGCGGTTCCTTAGCCTGCGCTATAGCCCCGTTATTGTCATAATACAATAGAACTGGCTCAGCTGCTAACGGAACTACTTCTAATCCAATTAGGAATTTTTGGATCCAAACTGCCTCTTTTGCTGCTTCAGCTGCAGAAATATACTCTGCTTCTGTCGTTGAATCGGCAACAGTCTCTTGCTTGGAAGATTTCCAGCTTACTGCCCCGTTATTCAAATAAAATATATACTCGGATTGCGACTTACAGTCGTCTTTGTCGGTTTGGAAACTTGCATCGGTATACCCAATTACCTCAAGTTCTTTATCTCCATAGATTAGAAAAACATCCTTAGTTCGTCTAAGATACTTAAGGATATTCTTAACCGCCATCCAATGACCTTCACCTGGATCGGCTTGATAGCGACTACACATGCTCAAAGCATATGAGACATCAAGTCGCGTACATATCATGGCATACATGACCGATCCGACTGCCGAGGCGAACGGAATCCAACTCATGTTGTCTCTCTCATCTTGAGTTTTAGGACACATGTCCTTAGATAGATAGACACCATGTGACACTGGCAACAGTCCCCTCATGGACTGATCCATGTTGAATCTCTTCAACATTTTGTCAATGTACGTACTCTAGGAGAGTCCACGCAGCTTACTAGATCTATCCATGTAGATCTTTATTCCTATAATAAAGGCTACTTCTCCCAGATCTTTCATGGAGAATTTCAATGAAAGCCAAGCTTTCACCGACGTTAACATGGGAATGTCATTGCCAATAAGCAATACATCATCAACATAAAGGACAATGAATGTCAGGACTCTCCCACTAACCTTCTTATATACACAAAAATCATCTTCGTTTTGAATGAAATCATATTCTTTTATGATCTTATCACAACGTTGGTTCCAAGACCGTGATGCTAACTTCATTCCATAAATGGATTGATTTAACTTACAAACCTTGTTTGCAAGTCTAGGCATGATAAAACCGTCAGGCTGTTGCATGTAAACATCCTCCAAAAGGTTTCCGTTAAGGAAAGAGGTTTTAACGTTCATCTGCCATATCTCGTAATCAAAATATGCAGCAATAGCAAGCATTATCCGAATGGATTTAATCAGGTCAACGAGTGAGAAAGTTTCGTCGTAAACGACCTCATGTCGTTGATGATACCCCTTCACTACAAGCCTAGCTTTGCACGTTTGTACATTGCCATCCATATCGGTCCTCTTCTTGAAGACCTATTTGCATCCAATAGGCTTTACGCCTTCTGGTGCATCAACTAGTGTCCAAACTTGGTTGGTGTACATGAAATCCATTTCAGACTTCATGGTTTCTTGGCATAAAACGGAATTGATTTCTTGTATCACTTACTCATATGTAGCCGGTTCATTATCCTCAATAAGATTAATATCTACATACGGTGAGATCAGAAACCCATACCTCTCAGTTGTTTCCTGACTCTCTCCAACCTACGAGGTCATTGTGTAATAGAAGATTGTGGTACAGTCTCATCCCGGATGGACTGTTCTTGTTCCGTTGAGGATTCTATGCCACGAACAATATCACTCCGACTTTCCTCCCACTAACCACTGCATTTAGGAATTCCTTCTCAAGGAAAACCACATGTAGAGCAACAAATACTTTTTTCTCTCGTGGGTGATAGAAGTAATATCCTTTGGTTTCCCTAGGATATCTTACGAATAGATATTTATCCGATTTGGGCTCAAGTTTGGTACCTTCCAAACGTTTGACATAAAGTAAAACCGCCTATATGGCTAGTCTTTAGGTGACAGATAATTACCGCCTATATGACTAGTTTAGGACAAATAATGTTACCGCCTTTATGGCTAGTTGGACTTAATTAAAATCTGACTTAATGAGGATACCACCTATATGGTCGGTTGGTAATATCATGGATAATTTATGTATTATAATAAGGGAGATTTCTAAATTAGGAATAGTAAAGGTGGATCCCCCAACCCCCAGCATTTTATTTTTATTTTAGGGAAGTGATGAAATATAATATCCACACTTAATAATTGATTTTCTTTTTATGGGTAATTCTTTAGTTTGTTTATTGAGTCTTAAGCTTAATGCTTCTTATTATTTGATCACCAATAAGATTGATGGGGTAAACTTAAAATAAACTAGACATAGGGATTTCAGGTTTCAGCCTTAGATTCAATAACTCATGATCTTCCTCGAGGATAGATAATCCTTTAATAGATTTCCTTACAGGATATGAATATACCTGTCGGGCGTGGGTAGTCATAATTGGAACTTGGTCTTAATGAATCCAGGTAATATGGTTGACATAGGAATATGATTCAATTGGGTTATACTGGGTATTTGCGTCTGACCATCGGAAGAGGCTTTTGCATATCATCGTGTTCCAGGTTAGCAAATTAATGTATTACACATAAATAAGAGAGTTGTAGGCATTGCATTTTTGCATATCAGCCCGATGATGAGTCTCGTATGGAGACAACTACCTCTTTAGTCATGAAAGTCGCGGGAAACGCACGTTGGAAGGGTAAAGTTGGAAATTATAATTTTTGTTGGATTTTATCTGAGTTGTTTAGCTCCGGCTGCTTGTTAGACTTCCGTTTCAAAGCTTACCTAAGGCCCAAAACCCAAACCAAACCCAAAATACCCAAGTCAACCCAAGTCAAACCAAGCCTATGCCCAAGGAGGGAGATTCACGCCCATTGCCCTTTTATTTAGGTAATTGCACATTAATCACATGTTTAAATCAAATAAAATCCTTACCTAATAGAAGAAATCAAATCAAATCCCTACCAAATCAAATCCAATCACAAAACCAAATTAGGAGATCTATTCCTTATTAAGAAGATGTCACCATCAATGGAAATCCTACTCCTAGTCGTATAAGGAAAGCCTCCTCTCCTTTGCCTATAAAAAGAAGCCTTCACCCCCCATTCACAACCCTAGCTCCATACCTCTCTCTCTCACACGCCTAAAGCACTCTTCTAAGCCTCCATCACACGCCCGCATCCTCCAAAAGCCTCCATTGCCGCATCCCTGAAGAAAGAATCCCCCCAATGCCGCATCCCCCTTCCTCACCAACACCCTTTCACGCCCCCAAGCCTGAAACACACCCCTCCTTAGCCGAATTTTAACCACCATTCACAGCCCTAAAACACCCTAAAATAAACCTTATTTCCAGCCCTTAAGTGCCGCAAAAAGACCCCCCAAAGTAGCTCCAAATCAGCGCCAAAACAGCCCCTGAAAGTGGCTTCACTGCACTAGTGAACTGCCACGTTTAAGCTTCTGTTCTGGTCAGTTTCTTTGCGTCCTTAGCCCATCAAAAACAGTCCTAAAACCATCTTAAAACCATCCCAAAAATCCCCAAAAAGTTTCCCCAAAAAATCTTTACAAACGCACCTCCCGAGACCGCCAAAATCACCCAAAACAGTCCAAAAACGCCCCAAAACAGTGACCTGAAACGCAGCGACCAAACGGTGGTGAAACGGACTTAAAACAGCAGCCCGAGCATCAAAACAACGAGGAAAAATAGTGAGCAAACAATCGGAAAAGTATCGGATCATCCGCTCTTCCAACGGACGTGTAACGCCCTTTCTTGAGACGACAAAAGAGGTTAGACCTGAGGGCACCCTTTTTACTTATCTTCTTTCGTTTTATTTATTTATTTTTGATAAATAATCGCATGAGAGTCGTTTGAGGCATGATTTGATTGTTGGATGAGCGGGATATGTATTCCCTTTTTTGGTATATCGGATGGAAACCCGGACGTAAATTCCATAGCCGATTCCGAATGGACGGTAGTATAGTCTGCACTCGGGTCACAATGCCACGTACCACTTAAGATACACGTATCTCGTCTCATCCAAATTTGTATTTGAGCATGTTTTAGTTCTAGGTTGTTTATTTATTATTTTAAGCATGATTTAATTTAGTTTCGTTATTTAATTTTAAAGCATGATTATGTCCGTTTTATGCATGATGTTTAATGTAGTTTATATTTATGCTTAAGTAATTATTTGTTTACTTTGGTTTGATGGCTTGATATGTTCAATGTGTGATATTGTGTGTTTATTGTTTAAAGACTTATCTTCAAGCATGCAAACTTAGATTAGGAGTTAGTTAGACGAAAGCATATTAGATCTAGGTAACCTTTGAACATGATCATTGAGTAGATGCGGTTGATTTATTGCATAATTATATCATCACAATGACATAAGTAAGGACCATTCAGACCCAACGGTTTGAGGTCTTCCCTTGCGAGGGGTGAGTGCGGCCTTAAACCTTTGTCCCGGTTCACACCGGTGGCGACTCCATTATTCTCCGGTTTAGTTCCCCGCGGACTACTCCGTACTCTCAACTAGGCCCTGAGTCTAGAACAGCATGCGTCCCCCAAGTTCTGTTGTCTACAAGAGTCAATTCATCTTTTTAACAATATTGTGTGGAGTCACGACCTTAGATATTTGAGTCTTTTCTTTTATTTTACTTAGTATTTTCTTTTGAGTCTGTTTTTATTTTAATTAGCAAATCCACATTCAACCAACCAAAAGCAATCAATTCCCTTCTCCCTATAATTAGAAACCTGTAAATAAATAGATTCAATAATTAATAACAACAGTATGAATTAAGTCCTTGTGGGATCGATATTTTATACTACTTGAACGATACGTGCGCTTGCATTAACGAGTGTGAATACACCGATCAAGTTTTTGGCGGCGTTGCCGGGGACTTATATTTCTTGAGTTATTAATTTTGAAGCTATTTAATTTACTTGTATCTAATTTTCTTTATTTTTATCTATAATTTTTATTATTTCTTTTATTTTCAGGTGGTTGAACAATGGAACACTATTAGGATATTGAAAGATTTCGAGTTTTACTAGAAGAAGATACACCCCAATTCAGGGAGCAACAGTTCGGTTTTCTGAGGCCTGTTGTCCAGCCTAACAACTATCACTCGATGTCAGAACTAATCAACACTACATTTTCTCATCAGAACGAGATGGGGAGATGTGTGATATGTGATGGTAACCACCCAAGCGATCAATGTATATACCGTTCAGAGTGGCATAATTATTGGAATCATTCATGATACGAAGAACTAACATATTTCACAGAACCACATCTTCCATCTTATCCACCATCTATCTATGATTTTCATCAAGAACCAGAATCATCAGAGGAAGATCAGACACTTCACATGCTCAAAGATTGGTTCAAAGAACGGGCAGCTCAAATTGATGCACAAATTCAGAGTCAAGCAGAATCCATTCAGAGAATGACTGAGCAGATCAGACAATTAACCGAAAACCAGAGCTACATACCTCAAAGATCATTTTCAGATGATACTGATGAAGTCTTCGAGTACCAAGCATATCACAATAACACTTTATATGAAGTGGAGGTTGAGCAGTATCAGGAACCAGAGATATCAGTTCAGGAGCCCAAACTAGCGTCTCTATTTGAATTTTATTATTCAGATTCTGACGAGGATGGACCTGAGTTGTTTGTACCAACTGCATCAACAAATGAGGATGGAGTTATGTATCCTCAAAATGAAGATCTTGGAGATTCCATTGCACAAATATTTGAAGAATATCTATCTGAGCCAATCATTTCACCCAGATCAGAGGATGAAGACCTAATGTCAGACACATCTTTTCATCCTCATGTGGAGCAAGAAGCAGAGCAAATGGAAGAGCAAGTGTCTGAACTTATTGAAGATCCAGAGCATTCAGGTGAAACATCACTGTTTTAGAGAGTATAATTTAAAAACATCACCCAGAAACGTGACAGAATGGAACTTCCATTCCAAGTCAAGTACCATACGAGACCTCCTAAATTTCTTTCTTTCTTTTCAGGAACCACTGGAGCAACAAAGTTTAAAAAGGTGGCACGGGCATTGAATGAGACAAAATGCTTTTTACCACATTACCGTTGGAAGAGACCATTCAAAAGCAACGCTCATGCGATTGTCTTTAATCGGACATGAAAAATGACGCTGAAACCTCCTTGACAGATAGATTTCAGTCACTCTGGCTGAAGAAGAAAAATTTAGCGCTAGTAGGGAGGCACCCATGCAATTTGTTGTAATTTTTGTTTTCATATTTTGTGTATACATGTTGTAGAATTTTTGATTTTGTGTGTATTTTTGTAGGGAAAAACACAACGGAGCATTTTAAGACAGAAGGAATGATGTTTGGCAATAAAAAATATGAGAGCTAATTCATGAGTGATGGCTGAGTAAGGAATGAATTCTTGAGACGCATCCTCATGAATTTATACTAAGCAAATGGCGTATTGCGTACACAATTCTGTTGCCTTAATAATTTCTTTTATTTGCTTTTCTTTTGTTACTTTCTTTTATTTTCGTAGACAAGATCCAGACTTTTTGACCTTTCACGACTCATTTTGTTGTTTATTACACACCCGTTTCAGGTACTATAAATTCAGCTCGTCATTGCACTTTGGAAGACATCCAGATTTGAGAAAAAAATAATACATAAAAATGGAAGCCACTTCAAGAAGACGAGTTGAGAACATTTGTGTGTTTTGAGGTACTAGGGTTGGTATTAAACCGCAATACATAGAAGCAGCACACAGGAATTGGGATGAGTCATTGCTGAACGGAATATGCACTTGATATACGGCGGAGGCAATCTTAGACTAATGGGAATCAGTTCAAAGGCCGTACAGGAAGGAGGTAGTCCAGTTTTGGGAATCATCCCAAAATCATTGGTAGAGGTAAATCTCATTGGACCATCAAACGGAGAGGAATTAATCGTGCAAAATATGTCTGAGAGATTGGTAGAGATGATTAACAGAGCTGATGCATTTATTGCTTTGCTAGGAGGCTTGGGCACATTGGAGGAAATTGTTATAGTACTATCTTGGGCGAACCTGAACATACACCAGAAACCACTTGGGTTGCTTAACGCTGATGGATTTTACAACTTTCTTTGTGTATATCTTGGTGACGCTACGAGAAATGGGTTTGTGTCAAAGCCTGTAGAGGAACTCCTCTTCACGGCCAGATCTGCCGATGATTTACTTGACCAAATCTTAGCCTTTAGACCACAAGTTGACCCTGTCCTTTCCAAGATTAAATGGTCCGAAGATGATCGTGGTAAAAAACGTAAGATAAATATGGATCTAAACCTTTAATTTTTTTGCATTCCTGCTGACCAGGTACTAATTTCTAAACTCTTCTTCTACTGTTTAAGGCATTGGGGACAATCTCTCATTTAGGTTTGGGGGAGGGAATTAGTTAATTAGTATCTTGTTTTTAGTTTGTGTTGTTTTTATTTTTCGTCTAAAGTTTTTCAAAAATATAAAAAAAAATGAAAATTTTTCAAAAAAAATTACAAAAATATTTTTTGTTTTTGTGTTTTATTTTGACTAAAAATGTGAAATTGGTGAGGGATAATTGAGTAAAGAGTTCCCACTTTTGATACGTATCTCAAACCCAATTATTGAAACAAGTTAATTTTTGTTTATTTTCTTTTGAATTATTTAATTTGTAAATTCTCCATAAAACTGACTACAATGAATCTTCATATGCTCAGTTGGCAGGTATTATCAATATGCATAGTAACATACGGACATAAGTTGTATTTGAAAAGTTTGTAATATTTAGTGCTCTAGTTTAATTGGAGGAAGCATCTAAAATGGCAATGGATTATAAAAAAAAAGTCTGAGATCCGAGTTATTAAGTCTGTAGGGGTGTTTTAACACCTAGTGCCCTAAAACCAACTGGTTTGGGAGTCACTGGCCCAAAGCTCACTACATGTATCGAAGATGTTGTAAAAATATATATATATCTGAAGTCTGAGTAATTAAGTCCGTAGAGGTGTCTTAACACCTAGTGCCCTGAAGCCAACTGGTTTGGGAGTCATTGGCTTAAAGTTCGCTACATAGACTGAAGATATTGTATAAAAATAAAAAATAAAATCGTGAAAAAGAAAGAAAAAATCCGAAAAAATCCGAAAAAATTATTCCATTGTTAAAAAGGTGTGAAATATGCTAGAACTTTATGACAAAAATATTACTCTCTTATCAACTACACTTGTGACTGTTGTGGGCAAAAATGAGTTGATTAATATTTTGTTGGCTGTGTGTATGGAGAATGGTAAATATAATCGGAGAATTTACTTAATTGGTAGTTTAAAAAGAAAGAAAATAACTACTAACTTGGAGTAAAAGTTTCACTTGATTAGTCACTAGCTTATTTATTATCTTTTCTCTTGTCTTTTTATTTTTGTGTGCATTAGTTTCACTACCTTTTTATTTTTGTAAAATGTTTATGGGTATCGCTGCTGTAAACCCTCACGAGACTGCAACTCGTCCATTAGGGACAGCTATGGGTTTAAAGGCTTGTTGCATACGCTAAATACAAACGTGATCCCTACGAAAGTGGCTTAGGTAATTTTATTTTTGTGTTATTTTATTTTGTGTTTTGGTCAAAAACTAGCAAAATTTTAGGTTTAGGGATGTGATGAGTGGTAATTATATCACTATTCCCACTCATTTAACCTAATATTTTGTATAGTTTGTTGAGTTTTATGAACATTTTGATGTTTTTTTGTTTATTTTGCAGATAGAAATAATATTGGGACTTAATGAAATTAACTCGGGGCTAAAATAATGAAATTCGGAGGAAAAAATGTCAAAAACGAAATTTTATTATACGCGTCACGAAATGCAGTCCGAAATTCCAATTTTGCGCAAGTTTCGTATTTTGGCCATAACTTTTTCATCTGATGTCTGATTGAGCTGATTCAAGTTGTATATTGAATAAAACTCGAAGATCTACAACTTTGAAAGTCAAAATAATTTCGAATTATAAAGTTTTCATGGCCGAAATTGATGAACAATACAGTATATGTTGTGTAACTACTATAGTCATTTACAAAATAAAAATAAAATTAATAAAATAAAAATAAAAATTGTCAAACTTCCACCAAACATGCTTGCATGTTTGGTGCCATGTTTGATGCCATGTTTGGTGCCATGATTGATGTCATGTCTTGTGGCATCTTTGTTGGAGTGTTTGGTGGAGCAATTCATGGAGCAATCGGTGGAAAATTGGTGTAAGCATTTAGGTTTTTCTATAAATACCAAGCCATTTCATTTGTATTCTCATGCTTTCCTTAGGTTTTTGTAAGGAATTTAAGGATTGCATCTTGTTTGTATTTATTATCAGTATTTAATTTATGTATTTTTATTTTCAGTAATAATAGTAGTTCTTCTTCTTCTTCTCTTTTCTTTTATGTTTAGTAGTTAGATTTCCGCTTGGGGAAGGGTGAAGCTTTTATTATTTTAAATTAGATTAATCTCCCTTAATTATAATATGGAAATTATAATTCAAATTAAAAGGATTACCGTCTTAATGGCTGGTTTTATTTATTTGACATAAAGTAAAACCGCCTATATGGTCGGTCTTTAGGTGACAGATAACTACCGCCTATATGGCTGGTTTATGGACAAATAATGTTACCGCCTTTATGGCTGGTTGGACTTATTTAAAATCTGACTTAATGAGGAATATCATGGATAATTTATGTATTATAATAAGGGATATTTCTAAATTAGGAATAGTAAAGGTGGATCCCCCAACCCCAAGTATTTTATTTTTATTTTAGGGAAGTGATGAAACACAATATCCACACTTAATAATTGATTTTCTTTTTATGGGTAATTCTTTAGTTTGTTTATTGAGTCTTAAGCTTAATGCTTCTTGTTTTTTGATCACCAATAAGATTGATGGGGTAAACTTAAAATGAACTAAATATAGGGATTTTAGGTTTCAGCCTTAGATTCAATAACTCATGATCTTTCTTGAGGATAGATAACCTTTTAATAGATTTCCTTACATGATAGGAATATACCTGTCGGGCGTGGGTAGTCATAATTGGAACTTGGTCTTAATGAATCCAGGTAATATGGTTGACATAGGAATATGGTTCAATTGGGTTATACTGGGTATTTGCGTCTAACCATCGGAAGAGGCTTTTGCATATCATCGTGTTCCAGGTTAGCAAATTAATGTATTACACATAAATAAGAGAGTCAATTCATATTTTTAACAATATTGTGTGGAGTCACGACCCTAGATCTTTGAGTATTTTCTTTTATTTTCCTTAGTATTTTCTTTTGAGTCTATTTTTATTTTAATTAGCAAATCCACATTCAACCAACCAAAAGCAATCAATTCTCTTCTCCCTATAATTAAAAACCTATAAATAAATAGATTCAATAATTAATAACAACAGTAGGAATTAAGTCCTCGTGGGATCAAAATTTTATACTACTTGAACGATACGTGCGCTTGCATTATACGCATATGAATGCACCGATCAATGATACTCATGTGTTTGATGATGATACGGCTGAATATACTGCATGGAGAATAGCCTGGTCTCAGGCCGAGATGCAGAAACTCCGTGATCAGATGGAGTCAGTTACCCGTAAACTGAAGGGGAAGCATGTGGATTTATTGGATTATGATTCAATGACCTTCGAGGAGCAGATGCCAGCTCAGTTTAAAATGCCCGACATAGCCAAATTCAATGGGAATGGGGACCCGAGGGTCTATCTTCAGCAATATGTCTCGGTAATGAGTTTAGTGGGACTGTACCGGCGCCAAGTTCAGAAGATGTTTGAGACGTCGATCGAAGGGGCACCTGTAGTGTGGTATCATAGCCTTGAAAGATAGGTTAAGGAAGACTGGAGGGAACTGGCTGAAGCCTTCCTAAAGCAGTATGTTACAGACTTGGAGATCGACTTGTCACTTCGCGACTTGGAGAATACCAAGTAGAAGCCGAAGGAGAGCTTCAAATACTATGTTAATCGCTGGAGAAGCCAGCTCCTGAAGATGCAGACTTGGCCTTTGGAGAAGGACTAGATAAAGATGATTATCAAGGGTACGAAGCCCTCGATTTATGTTAAGCTGAGGAGGATGACCTCCATGATTGCAGATTTTCGACAGTTGAGGGAAACTATCATGGATATTGAAGAGGAGGAAGCCGAGAATCGGAAGTTTTTTCTATGGATGTTGCTGCCATTAAGAACCAATGTTTTTCCAACCTGGGCATACCTTTATCCAAAGTTCTTGAGAAAGTGACAAGACAATGACTCTTGAAACCCTTGGAGCTGAAACCACTCCCAAATCCTCCCCCACCAAACCTCAACATGAACCGCTACTTTCACTTCCACCAACAGAATAGCCATGGCACCGACAGTTGTGCCCACCTCCGCCATGAAATCCAGGACCTAATTGACTCCCATAAAATTTCAGACCCTGAGAAAGAACAGCCCAACACATACCGTAACCCCTTGCCTAATTATCACTTCGTCCCACTACCTACCTATATGATTAGCTCTGGCTTACTAGA
>SKCR01032335.1:0-21751 GCA_019454045.1 Zanthoxylum bungeanum
ATTTATTATCTTTGTTAAGGTCTCATCATCATACACCATTAAAAATGCATTCTAAACACATAATAAAGCGCGTATAATAAAGTAATAATGATATGCGGATGGATACTTTACACATTGATCCTAGATCAAATCTCTCTCTTTCTCTCTCTCCCGCTAGCACAAGTATTTACTTCTACCCTTACTACACCTCTAAAGAAACCTCTTTTACATTGAGGGAAATATGTGAGAAGAGAATACAAAGAATAAGGAGGTGATAAGGCTGGACACGCAGGTCCAATTAATAAATCAGATTTATTACAATAATTTCTAAAATTGCCCCACCCATCTAATATCCATCCGATATACATTATTCATGCATCGCAACCATGTATTCACACACAGCATGTTATCAATCAATCTAATCAAATTAATTAATCTGATAATTAGTGATCATCCAATGTTCAAACAACGATTTGATTTTGCTCGGTCAAACTCGTTTTGTGAATAAGTACTCAAAGTACGAATTCTCGAATTAAATAAACTACATAATTAAATCCAATTCAAATTGTATTTAATACTAATTCGCTATTCAATTCCAAATTAAATACTACACTTTATTAACGAACCTATACGACTTAAATTCCAAATTTAATCGTTACGGGTCTCAAAGCCTGATTATCGTCCAACGTCAATTAATTAAAGTCCAATGGGCTTTTAATTAATTTCTTAAGGCGTGGACTTTTGGTTAACTCGGGTCGAACCCAATAACCAAAGTCCAATCCGGGAGTTACCCCATAAGCCCAGAAATCAATTTAGGCCCATTAGGCCCAATTAAACTTTAAAGGTCCATTAGTCGCATTTGTACTTTATGGAAGCGATTTTGGGGCCAATTGGATCCAATCCATTTGGCCTAAACCTAACTTGGTACAACCAAGCCCAATAAGCCCAATAAACAACTTTAAAAGCCCAAATCCAATTTTAAGGCCCAATTAATTAAATCATAAAAGTCCAATTTCATAATCTAATTAATCAAAGTGTATACCACAATTATCACCAAATCAATATTTCCAAAACATCAAATTTAGCCTAATTAATCATGCTTATCATTATTAAATTATGTCCAACACAATTTAACAAATCAAACCCAAACATGCTTCATTAGTCTCGGCTATTGTGGGAAATTTATATCCGATCTTTGGTTTCAATCCAATTAAATCCACAATCGACATAAATCAACATTCCCGGATGATTTCCAACATTCCAATGATCAAAAATAAAAAAATCACCAAGACAATAGGGCATAACATTCGGCCAACACCAAAATTTTGGGGAATTTGTTCCAAACAAAATTTAATCAAATTGATCCAATCACTCAATCCCAAAACATCAATTAAGCATATTAAATCATCCAATTTCATTATTCATGCATGCTCAAAATCAATTTTACCCAAATTTTAAGCCCTAATCATTTTCATGCTCAACATTGGCTCAAGATACCATTGTTGGTGTTTGCTAAGGTCCCAAGATCATTAAACAATCAAGAAACATGTGTGAATACAACGAGGGAGTTGGGAATACTCACATCGATCGGTTGAGCGAAGCGAGAGGCAACAAAAATTAACTTTCTGCCTTCATGGACTGCTCGACAGTGAGCTGCAGTGGCTCCTCCAAATTCGGCCATTGTTGCTCCTTGAACAAGCTCCAAGCTTCGTCAAACGATTCCAAGCTTATGGGTGGACTTCCCTATCACCTTCGCATGACTTCGTAGTGTGCTAGCACTCCCGATTTTGCCACAAAATCGCTACTCTAAGCATCCCTATGGCTCTCGGTTTTTCAACAGAAAAATAGAAGGTTTTTCAGCCCCTTGGCATGTGAGAGGAAGAAGAAAGAGAGGAGAGAGTTGGTTTTGTGTTGACTAATTGATTTCCAAAATATCAATTAACATATACCACTTTTGATTTTCAAAAAATCAAGCCATAAATGCTTGCCAACCACACACATCACTCTATCAATCCATCAATCAATGAATAGTGACTGGCGTCAATCACTCAAAGTGAAAGACATCTATCACTTGATTGACGAATGATGTGATGCTAGATACGACTAGCGATTTGACGTTCGATTTGACTTGCGTGCCGCACTCGAATTCGAAATGCGAATACGCTCTCGCAAATAATCCCGAGCTCGGGTTCGTTAATTCCAAATTAACAATTATATGTTGCGTCGTAATTAAATGATTATGCCTAGCGAAATCACTACTCATGTCGTTAAGGAATTAATTCTAAATTAATTCATTTGCCCGAATTAAAATCTAATTTTAATTCAGTGTCGAAATCTAATTTCGTTTAATATATCAATTATATTAATTAATCGATTAATTCCAAATTAACCGTTATCTCTCTTTAATGATATTTTATCCCAGATAAAATATCTCTGCAATTAATCTCAGATTAATTTTCGCTCTCTTCTAATTAATCCGAGATTAATTTAGAGTGCGAGTCATACGTCATCGGTGAATCTTCGGGAAGCGACCCATGAGATCCGCGGATATGTTGGCAGTAAATTTGGTCGTCGGACTATCCGAACACGTAAGTACCTCGTACTACGTTTATACCAATTTACAAGACAAGGTTGGCTTCTAGCAAAGCGCCATGCCTACCCAATTCTCCAAAAATATCCTTATATGAATAAAGGATCTATATCAGGCATAGTATACGTAGTATTGTGTATTTCGATCCAGTATCGGATGATCACGTGCTAGGCCTGGGGCTGGAATTGAGTCTTCCCCGTAAGAAGCACATATCAGATGTCTGGTAACTAGTCTCTATAATCGGATATACCTAACCTTGTCATTTTATCCTGATGACTGCAATACTTAAGAGTACTAGTACCGTATCCTACGCGACCATCATCTCCATATGAATGGAGTGACACTTCCGTCTTGACATCACACCCAACACACTACGATTCTCAATATACCCAGCATAGGCGTACACGGAACCTATTAAAGCCCTGGACGACCGCAACCAAAGTATATTGATTGTCGCAAGTATTAGCGGTGCAAGTCTCAGGTTAAGACCAAATACACCTACCCTGATTTCGGACTTCCATAGACACATAGTCATACTATCAATGGAATTCCGAGGGGGTCTATCCAGAGCGAAGCTGTTTCCCATACTATCGGTAAAAAACAACCTCCTATTACACTTTCATGAGTATCCTATACCCAAATATATGAGAACTATGTCATTGTGCCCTCACAACACGCACAACTGTAATACAAGTCTTTTACGCATTTATCGATGTCCAATCTCGATAATACTCTGACTAGGGACATTTAATGATTTATCTTTCGTGGACTGATACTGTCTCATATCATTCTCAGTCCAGAAACAAATCATAGGGACCTCCTATCATTTATATATCTAGGTGATCTAATCACAAATGATAAGAGTGCAATCTCCTTTGTCACATAGTTAATTTGTACAACAACACCATGATCTGTACAAATAGTGACGCTATGGGTCATAATTGCCCAACATGACCATCCTCATTTGGATGCAGTTGGACTTCTTGTCAGAAATGCGAACTTATTGGGCCATTTAAACTTGGACGAGTTCATATCCTATGACAATTGGGCCAAAAGTTTCTAAAATATTGATGAGCCATCCTGTGTTTAGGCCCCTTATCATTTGAAGTTGTTTAGTCATGTTATCGCAAAGGTGTAAACCTGTTGGGCCTTTTCAACTGGGACAAGTTTGCACCACGTAACAGTGTGATTGAATGCTTTAAAATGGTAATGGGCCGACTTATATGTTCCATACATCCCATGTATCTCATGCATCCCATGCATACGCACATCATGTTAACTCTCTTATGTCTTAAGAGCCATCATAGATATCCATTGGGTTAGGGAAAAAGGAAGACTTGTTAAAAGGCCAATAGCAAACAAGAGTGAATAAGAGAATGAAACATCCCGTATGGATCAGTTTGAGAACAGTCTCACCAAGATTACTGAACAGTTACAAGCCTTGACTGCTGTTGTGGCTAATATGGCTGTGCCCCGTGCTTGGGGAAATTCTAAGAATGTGAGGCGTGAGGAACCTCCGAATGGGTTGGGGGATGATATCCCCACTTTTGATGATGACATGGTAGAATATACGACAGGAAGAATGCTTGGGTCTCAGGCAGAATTTCAGAAGCTTCGGGATCAGGTAGAAATGGTTACCCGCAAAATGAGGGGTAAACATGAAGAATTGTTAGATTATGAACTAATGAATTTTGAAGAACAGCTTCCAGCTCAGTTCAAGATGCCTGATATGGCCAAGTTCAATGGGAATGGGGACCCGAGGGTCCATCTCTATCAGTATGTTTCAGTTATGAGTTCAGTGGGCTTGTCACAGCGCCAAGTGCAGAAAATGTTTGGGATGTCACTTGAGGGGGCGCCGGTAGTATGGTATCATAGCCTGGAAAGAAAGGTTAAGGAATAATGGAGGGAACTGGCTGAAGCTTTTCTGAAGCAATATGTTACAGATTTGGAAATTGATTTGTTTCTCCGTGATTTGTAGAACACTAAGCAGAAGTTGGAAGAAAGCTTCAAGGAGTATGTAGACCGCTAGAGAAGCTAGCTTCTAAAGATGCAGACTCGACCCTCAGAGAAGGACCAGATTAAGATGATTATCAAGGGGACTAAGCCATCGATCTATGGAAAGTTGAGGTGGATGACCTCCATGATTACTGACTTTCGACAGTTGAGGGAAACTGTCATGGATATTGAAGATGATGAGGCAGTGAATATGAAGTTCTATGGCCTGAACATGAGGTACATTGGGGGAACATCAGGTACCAAGCCTGTTTCCGCTGAAATTGTTGCTATCCGAAACTGACGATTTTCCAACCTAGGAAGACCCTTGTCTAAGGTGTTGGAGAAATTGAAGAGACAGGGACTTCTGAAACCCCTAGAGAGCCAAACCATTTCCACACCCACCACCACCGCATCTCAACCTGAACCACTATTGTCATTTCCACCAACAAAAGGGCCATGACACAACAATTATGCCCGCCTCCGCCATGAAATCCAGGACCTTATAGACTCCAAAAAGATACCAGACCCAAAAACAGAACAACCTAACACACACAAAAACCCCCTGCCAAATTACAACTCTGTCCCCCCACCTACCTACATGATAAACTCTGGCCTACCCGAAAGCCTTGTCCTCAAATCCTTTGACCACCAAGCCTTTTGCCTGGGAATTTGGGATAGCAACAGTGAAGATGAAGCATAACAGAGGAAGAATTTCTGGGTAGACTTTTCCAGTAGTGATGAAGATGAGGTAAGAGGAATGACACGCAGTGGGCGTTTCTAAAGTGATACAGCTGAGAAGGGTAAAGAAGTGTTGACAGAAGGGAGAGAAGTGGCTGAGAATACAGAAAATACTGAGGGAGATGTAGTGCTGCAACAGTTGAAAAAGACACGGGCACAAGTCAAGCATCTAGGAATTGTTGTGTTCATCACAGGAGCACAGACGTGCTATGGTTGAGGCCTTGAGCAAGATAGTAGTGCCGGATGATGCTAACCCCACAATGTTTGTTGGATCAGTACAAAAGGAAGCTTTACAGATAACCTTTTCTAGGAGGAACTTCAACTGAGGGAAGAAATCATAATAGACCCTTATTGGTCAAAGCTGAAGTAAGGGGCAAGAAGACCTCTTGTGTGATGGTAGATGATGGCTCCTCCATCAATGTGTGCCCATTGAAGATTTTGCAAAACTGGGTATGAAGGCAACAGATCTGGATTCCTCCAGTATGACTATTCAAGCTTATGATGATAGTAAGATGGGAGTTGAGGGTACTTTTGCAGCAATGGTCAAGTTGGCCCAATTGAAGATGAGGTTGAATTCACAGTTTTGGACATCCCGACCACTTTTTCTTTGTTATTGGGAAGGCCTTGGTTTCACAAGCTTGGGGGCGTGCCCTCCACTCTGCATCAGGTTATTAAGTTCCCGTACGGGGGAGAGATTTTCACCATTCGAGCCGAGGTAGATAATGTTGTGGCCGCTTTGGAAATACAACCTTTCACAAGGTTCCAAGTGTCGGTAACTTTTGAGGAGTGGGTGGATCCAAAGGTGGCTAGGATCATGGAAAAGATGAAGTTTGAGCCGGGCAAAGGTTCAACATTGCCTAACTTTAATGGTCAGACTACTCGAAGGGGTTTGGGGTACAAGTTTGATGAGTAAAAGCCGAGGGCTAAAAAGAAAGGGTTGAAATTGATGGAATGCTTTGTAAAGGCTTCGGGGTATAAAGGTGAGCCCGAACCGATAGAATTTAACGGGATTGTGGTGCCTGGATTTGAGATCTTCCAAGATATGCTGGGTGAGAAGCCGTTGACGGAAGAAGTTGTGAAAGAAGAAGATAAGTGGGAAGAAAAGTTGATAAAATTGGAGAGCCTGACTATCGGGGAGGATGAAACTGAGAAAAACCCGGTTACGGAGGATGAAGTGTCTGTGGATGACGAAGACTTTATCTTCCTGATTTATTTGAGTGTACTTCTGCATTTGCTAGCAATAAAGACAATCATTTTGCTTACTTGCCCGAGTCTCTTCCCTTCAATTTGCATGACTTGAGTATATTTGATATCAGCTCAACCAAAACGAATGCATTTATCTTGGGTACACCTGAAAGTCCCAAGGAAATCCTAATTGCAAGTGAGGTTACCTCTGAGGAACAGGAGAAATTAGAAGAAATATTGGTCAGATATGCCAAAGTCTTTGTTTGGTCCTACGAGGACATGTCTGGGGTAGACAGACGCATCGTCCAACATACAATACCAACTTATCTGAATATGAGGCCAGTGAAATAGAAACTCCGACAGATGAGACCAGTGTGGGCTGAGAAAGTTAGAGAAGAAGTGAAGAAACAGATAGATGTGGGGTTCTTGGAAGTAGTAAAGTATCCTGAATGGTTAGCAAATATTGTGCCATTGCCGAAGAAAGATGGGAAAGTCAGAATGTGTGTGGATTACAGAGATCTTAACAAGGCTTGCCCGAAAGATGATTTTCCTCTACCTCATATAGATGTGCTAGTTGACAGTGCGACTTTATCTGCCATGCATTTATTTGCTGAAGAAGACAAGCACAAGACTGCCTTTGTCACCGAGTGGGGCACATATTGTTACAAGGTAATGCCATTTGGGCTCAAGAATGCAGGAGCTACTTATCAGCGGATGGCCACTACGCTATTCCATGATTTGATGCACAATGAGATTGAAGTGTATGTGGATGATATGATAGTAAAATCAGAGACAAGAATTGGGCATATAGAAGCATTAGAGAAGTTCCTTCAGAGAGTTGACAAATACAACTTGCGGTTGAATCCCAAGAAATATGTGTTTGGGGTAACATCAGGAAAGTTACTGGGACATACAGTTGGAATGGGAGGAATAGAGGTATACTCTGAGAAGATCAAAGAAATCACAGAGATGTCTGCAACGAAGACTGAGAAGGAAGTCAGAGCATTCCTCGGGAAAATTCAGTATATCAGTCGGTTCATCGCCAAGTTGACATCAATGGAACCCAAAGGCGCTGAGAACTAATCAGTTTCTGCTATCATATAGATCACGAAAAATGGTTAGCAGAAATTATATGAAACTGTTTATAATTTCTGCTAACTGTTTTTCGTGATCTATATGATAGATTTGCGATGGCGGCACCATCTACTAATCAGTTTGCGTGTATGTTGGATGCCAACAAACTCAAAGGCGCTGAGAACTTCGCTGATTGGGACTTGGATTTGAGGATTGTCCTTGATTCCGAGAAGTTTGGATATGTTCTTGAGAGTCTTTTGCCCATTGCTGTGGCAGATGATGCTACACCGGAGGAACTCAAGTTTTCCAAGCTTGGAAGGATGATGATTTAAAAGTTAAGTCATACATCTTTAGTTCACTTCACTGTCCCGGACTCAAGAAACAATACTATGGCATGTCAGATGCGTATAGTATGATGTCCCGATTACGTGATCGTTTGAGAACCAAGAACAAGTTTTTGTTCATAAGGTCGCAATGGAACTGTTCCATGCGCGATTGGATGAGGGGCAAGCTGTGAGCTCGTATGTTCTTCACTTGATCGATTTGATCAATCAACTGAGGCAACATAATCTCCATCTGAATGACATTCTCGGTAGGAGTGTCATTCTTGGTTCGCTCCCAGCTTCATATCGCCAATTCGTGATGTATTTCAATAAGAATGGGATTATCTGTACCTACCATGAGTTTCATAGGATGGTGCTCTCGACGGAAGAGGACCTCAAGAAGGGAGTACCAACTCGCCCTCCGAGACCTACTTCACTTTCTGCTTCTTCCCAGACTTGGTCAAAGGGAAAAAAGAAGAAAGGGAAGAAGAAGAAGGGTTTCGGTCCTCAACCACAGGCAAAGATAGCAAAGCCCAAGAGAGCTTCTGAAGACAAATGCCATCATTGCAGCAAAGTCGGGACCTGGAAAAGGAACTGTCCTGACTACATTTCCCAGCTGAGGAGGGAGAGAGCATCTACATCAGGTACATTTATTTTTCTAGTTATTGATATATCTTTGGCTTGCGAAGCCGTTACATCCAGCTGGATTTTAGATTCTGCTTGTCCTGTTTACATTTGTAATTCGTTGCAGGTGCTGAAGAAAAGTAGGAAATTGAAGCCTGGTGAGATGCAGTAGCGATTTGGGAGTTGAGACTCTCTGGATGGAGTTGCAATAAGAGTATACGAGATCCCTTTGCCGAAAGGGACACTTTTGTTATATGACTGTTATTTTGTACCAGGATGTGTAGATAATATTATATCTCTTTTTGTATTAGATACATAAGGTTATCGTATTAATATTAAGAACTGTTCTTTGTATTTATATGATAAACGTAATATTCAGATCTTTTGTTCTCCAAACAAGCATGGTCATTATACATTGCAAACTTCTAAAGATATTTTAAAAATTGGATTTAATAAACGTAGTTTACCTGTTATTAATAATACTGAACTTTGGCTTATGCGGCTAGGTCATATAAACGTTAAACGCCTTACACAATTGGTTAGGAATGGTTTGATACCCGATCTCACCATTTAATCCTATCGAACTTATGAATCATTTATTCAATGTAAGATGACCAAAGCCCCATTATCAGGTGTTGGACACCGTGCCACTAACTTACTGGAACTCATACATTCTGATGTATGTAGTCCACTAAGTCAAACTGCTAAGAGTGGTTATTCTTACTTCATTACCTTTACCGATGATCTGTCACAGTACATTTATTTCTATTTGTTGCGACATAAATCGGAAACCTTTGAAAAGTTCAAAGAGTTCCGAAATGAAGTAGAAAAACAAACTGGTCAATATATTAAATGCCTTCGATCCGATCGAGGCGGAGAATATATGAACAGTGAGTTCATGGATTATATTAAGGAGAATGGGATTCTCGCTCAATATACTCCTCCAGGTACTCCACAACATAATGAAGTGTCTGAGATGAGAAATCAGACTTTATTGGATATGGTCCGATCGATGTTGAGTTTCACAGATTTGCCATATTACTTATGGGGCTACTCTCTTTTAACAGCTGCACATCTTTTGAATAAGATTCCTTCAAAAGCTGTTCCTACGACTCCGTATGAGATATGGACCGGTAGGAGACCAAATCTTAGTTATATTAAAGTTTTGGGTTGTCCTGCCTATGTCAGGGTGACTCGGCAAGATAAGATTTCGCCTCGAGGGTAAAAGTTTAGGTTTGTTGGATATCCTTCAGAAACCATGGGATATCTGTTCTATGATACCGAGCATCGAAATGAGTTTGTAGCTCGCTTCACAAGATTTATAGAAGAAGAATTCTTGTCAGAAGGTGGTAATCATATACAGGTTGAACTTGATAAAGTCCAACTTGAAAACAACGAACTAACGAAGGAACATGAAATTCAAGTGGATGAAGGACCTTCAACGCACACACTCTGTAGGTCACAACTTGTATTTGATACAAGAAAAGAGTCTAGATGTTCTCTTAGTTGAAGAGACTGATCCTTTCACCTATAGAGAATCGATGTTGGACATCGACTCCGTGAAATGGCAAAGTGCCATGAAATCCGAGTTAGACTCAATGCATGGGAATCAAGTTTGGGACTTGGTTCTGCTTCCTGAAGGAATTGTTCCTATTGGTTGTAAATGGGTTTACGAAAGGAAGCGCGGGCCTGACGGTAAGGTTGAAACTGACAAGGCCCGACTAGTAGCAAAAGGTTACACGTAGCGACCTGGCGTCAACTACGATGAAACTTTTTCACCAGTAGCCATGCTTAAGTCTATAAGGATTTTGCTTTCTATAGTTGCGTATCATGACTACGAGATTTGGCAAATGGATGTCAAAACGGATTTTTTAAATGGATTTCTTGATGAAGAAATCTATATGGAACAGTAGGAAGGTTTTCCGTCCAGCGAAAACTCGGGTATGGTGTGTAAGCTTAAGAAGTCCATTTATGGACTTAAAGAAGCTTCACGAAGTTGGAATCTTCGATTAGACGAGATTATTAGATCGTCTGGTTTTCTCAAGAATTATGAAGAATCCTGTGTGTATCAGAAGGCCAGTGGGAGCATGGTAGTAGTTTTAGTCCTATATGTTGACGACATCCTAATCATTGGGAATGATATAGGAATGTTACAAAACGTCAGAGCATATCTCTGTAAGAATTTCTCCATGAAAGACCTGGGAGAAGCTTCATATGTTTTAGGGATAAAACTCTATAGAGATAGATAAAGGAAGCTGATTGGGTTATCCCAATCAACCTACATAGATAAGATCTTGGAACGATATAATTTTGGTAACTGTAAGACATCAAACATACTGTTCAGACCTGGGATTCATCTTTCAAATGCTACGGAAGGGTCCCGAACCCTCCGAACCTACTTTGATTTATCCAACTATGTTCGTAATATCATAATAACTCATAACTATCATCAACACCAAAACACATCTTTATACGCAAAAACTCACTTTTATCGAAAACTTACATATTCTATCGAATCGATCAAACTCGTTCTGTTATCATTCGGATTCTACCGAATGCTCATATTCAATATACTAATACTCAAACAATTCAATTTATATCAATACTCTACTCTACGAAGCTACTGGATACATCCGAACATTTAACTATAAACATGAAATTTGTGAATTTTTACCAGGAGGTCTTACCGAGATTTCGAGGCCGTATACGGACTCCAAACGATCCCACGAACACACTGTAATTGATGGAATTTCGATCAGAGCTACTGTTCACCGAGGGTCATTATTCATCAAAATATTCTTTTTTCTTTTCACGTGCAACCGAGCACAAATTAGAAAAATCATCACCGCCATCTTGTAGTACTCTCTGAGAGCTTTGATTTGGCGGGTGGCTCGGGTCATGAAATGAAGCGAAAAGCCAGGATCTACAAATCCAATCACGCGCGTCTCTCTCATCTCCTTTGCCATCCGCCAGCGTTTCTACCTCATTACCAGCCACCAGCAGATGTGCGGTGGCCAGACGCTTCCCCTACACCGGCGTGCCGGTCGACTATGGCTGGTTGGCTGCCGGCGCAACCATATGCCCTCCTTGCGTGTTTTAGGAATGAAGGTCGAATGAGAGAGTTTTAGAACTTATGTCATTTTGGAAATTCATGAAAACTATGGTATTTATAAAATATTTCTGAAAATTATTTTCTAACCCCAAAAAATTACAATTAGGTACATTCTTAGGGCTTCTCTCAAAATTCATATTTTTAAGTCCTTCTGACGTAAAATTTTGTTGTACAATTATGACCCATAGCATAACTATTTGTACAGATCACGGTGTTGTTGTATAAATTAACTATGTGACAAATGAGATTGCTCTCTTATCATTTGTGATTAGATCACCAAGATGTATAAATGATAGGAGGTCACTGTGATTTGTTCCTGGATTGAGAATGATATGAGATAGTATCAGTCCACGAAGGATAAATCATTAAATATCCCTAGTCAGAGTATTATCGAGATTGGACATCGATAATGCGTAAAACACTAGTATTACACTTGTGCGCGTTGTGAGGGCATAACGACATAGTTCTCATATATTTGGGTATAGGATACTCATGCAAGTATAATAAGAGGTTGTGTTTTACCGATGGTACGAGAAAGAGCTTCGCTCTGGATAGACCCCCTCGGAATTCCATTGGTAGTATGACTATGTGTCTATGGATGTCCGAAATCAGGGTAGGTGTATTTGGTCATAACCTGAGACTTGCACCGCTAATACTTACGACAATCAATATACTTTGGTTGTGGTCGTCTAGGGCTTTAACAGGTTCTGTGTACGCCTCTGCTGGGTATATTGATAATTGTAATGTGTTGGGTGTGATGTCAAGATGGAAGTATCACTCCAATCATATGGAGATGATGATCACGCAGGGATACAGAACTGGTTCTCTAAAGGGTTGCAACCATCGGGATAATATGACTTGGTCATGATTATCCGATAATAAAGAGACTAGTTGCTCGTAATCCGATATATGCTTCGTACGGGGCAGACACTGAACCAGCCCCAGACCTTGCATGTGATCATCCGATACTGGATCGAAATACGCAATACTATGTATACTACGCCTGATATAGATCACATATTCCTGTAAGGATATTTCTAGAGAATTGGGTAGGCATGGCGCTTTGCTAGAAGCCAACCTTGTCTTGTAAATCGGTACAAACGTAGTACTAGGTACTTACGTGTTCGGATAGTCCAACGACCAAATTTACTGCCAACATATCCGGGGATCTCAAGGGTCGCTTCCCGAAGATTCACCGATGACGTATGACTCGCACTTTAATTAATCTGGGATTAATTAGTAGAGAGAGAGAAAATTAATCTGGGATTAATTGCGGAGATATTTTATCTGGGATAAAATATTAATTAAGAGAGAGAACGATTAATTTGGAATTAATCGATAAAATAATATATTCGATATATTATAAGAAATTGGATTTCGACGCGGAATTAAAATTAGATTTTAATTCGGGCGAACGAATTAATTCGTTAGCGACGTGAATAGTGATTTCGTTAGGCGTAATCATTTAATTACGACGCGACGGAAAATTCGTTAATTTGGAATTAGCGAACCCGAGCCCAAGAGTGATTGCGAGCGCATTCGCATTTCGAATTCGAGCGCGGCACGCAAGTCACATCAAGCGTCAAATCGTTAGTCACATCATGCGTCAAATCAATTGTCACTAGTATATTCGATATATTATAACAGAGATATTTTATCTGGGATAAAATATCATTTAAAGAGAGAGAACGATTAATTTGGAATTAATCGATAAATAATATATTCGATATATTATACGAAATTGGATTTCGACGCGGAATTGAAATTAGATTTTAATTCGGGCGAACGAATTAATTTAGAATTAATTCGTTAGCGACGTGAATAGTAATTTTGCTAGGCATGATTATTTAATTAAATTAGATTTAATTACGTCGCAACGAAAAATTCATTAATTTGGAATTAGCGAACCCGAGCCTGAGATTATTTGCGAGCGCATTCACATTTCGAATTCGAGTGCGGTACGCAAGTCAAATCAAGCGTCAAATCGCTAGTCGCATCTAGCGTCACATCATTCTTCAATCAAGTGATGGATGTCTTTCACTTTGATTGATTTACACCAGTCACTATTCATGATTGGTGAGAGTTGATGTTGGTTGTTGGTAAACTTAATACCATTTGATTTTTTAGAAAAAGAAAATGGTAAATCATTTTTGATACATTTTTCCAACTAACACACATATCTCTCCTCTCTTTTCTCTTCTCTTCTCACGCCCATTTGGGCATTTCTTCACTGTTTTTTCTGGGCAGAAAACCGTGAGTTAAGGGAAGCAAAGTATGGTGATTTTGTGGCAAAATCATCAAGAGCTAGCACTCCGAGAGACATGCAAAGGTGATAGGGAAGTCCACCCATGAGCTTGGAATCATCTCACAAAGCTTGGAGCTTCCATGGAGGAAGATGAAGGCAGAAAATGTAGGACATCCAGCAGCTCACTACCGTGACTTCTAGTGGGCAGAAAGTTGATTTTTATTCATCGCCGCAACGCTCAACCGATCGATGTAAGTATTCTGTGACTTCCTCGATTGTATTCATATGTGTTTCATTGCTTATTATTCGATCCTCGGGACTGTAGAACTCCAATAATGGCATCAGAGTGGAGTAAAAGCATGAAATTTGATTTAGGGCTTAAAATTGGGTAAAATGAATTTGAGCATGATTTAATGAAATTGGATGATTTAGTATGCTTAAATGTTGATGAATTGAAGATTGATTGGATCAATTTCAAGAAATTGTGTTTGGAACATTTTCCCCCAAAATTGGATGGCTTGGCCGAATCAATAAGATGCCCTAATGTCTTGGATTTTGATTTTTTGATTCATTGGATGAGTTGGAATCAATTGGAAATATTGATTTAATGTTTAATTGGATTGGATTTAAAATTGGACATAAAAAATCCTCACTTTGCCGAGACTTGACTATCATGTTTGGGTTTGATTTTTGATCAAAATGTGTTGGACACTAATTGATGTATTTGAGCATGATTAATTAGGCTAATTGATGTTTTAGAAATGTTAATTGGGTAATTAATTGTGTAATACACTTTATGTAATTAAATTGTAAGATTGGGTTTTTGTAATTAATTATATTGGGCCTATTTTAGAAATTGGGCTTGTAATGTTGTTATTGGGCTTATTGGGCTTGGTTGTACTAAGTTGGGTTTAGGCTAAATTGGTTGGATCCATTTGGGCCCAAAAACCACTTCCAAAAGCCCAAATGCGACTAATGGACCTTAATAATTTTAATTGGGCCTAATGGGCCTAAATTGATTTCTAGGCTTATAGGGTTAATCCCGGTTGGACTTTGGTTATTGGGTTTGACCCGAGTTGACCAAAAGTCTACGCCTTAAGAAATTAATTAAAAGCCCATTGGACTTTAATTAAATTGAAATTGGACGTTAATCGGGCTTTGAGACCCGTAACGATTAAATTTGGAATTTAAGTGGTAAAGGTTCGTTATTAAAGTGTAGTATTTAATTGGAATTAAATAATGAGTTAGTATTAAATACATATTAAATGGATTTAATGTTGTAGTTTAATTTAATTCAAGAATTCGTACTTTGAGTACTTATTGCCAAATGAGTTTGACTCGAGCAAAATCAAATCGTTGTTTGAACATTGGATGGTCACTAATTATCAGATTAATTAATTTGATTCGATTGATTGATAACATGCTTGTGTGAATACATGGTTGCGATGCATGAATAATGTATATCGGATGGATATTAGATGGGTGGGGCAATTTTAGAAATTGTTGTGATAAATTTGGAATTTATTAATTGAACCTGCGTGTCCAGCCTTATTACCTCCTTACTATTTATATTCTCTTCTCACATATTCCCCTCAATGTAAATGAAGTTTCTTTAGAAGTGTAGTGTAACGGGTAGAAGTAATACATGTGCTAGCGGGAGAGAGGAAATTGAGAGATTTGATCTAGGATCATTGTGTAAAGTATCCATCCACATATCATTATTATTTTATTTATATGCGCTTTATTATGTATTTAGAATGCATGTTTAAATGTGTATGATGATGAGACCTTAACAAAGATAATAAATTGGTTGCCAATTTGGACGCGAAAAACCCTCGCAAAATATTAAGCATTTTTCCTTCCGTTGAGTGATTCTTACTCAAGATCTAAGACGGCATTGGTTTGTTGGCCAAAGTTAAGGCCTTTGTCCGTCGAGGATGTGTTTGAATCACGAGAGCTTTGTTCCATATTGTTGTTTTGTCCAAGTTGTGGTTTGTTGGCCAAAGTCAAGACCACTTCTTGTCCATCGACATTGATTACGAAGCTTTCCATGGTCAATGGGTCACGCTTAACTGGGATCATTAAGTTTGTTGTGCCAAAGCCAAGGCTTAGTTGATTCAGAGGAAAAAGGTTATGCAATATATTGGATATATTGGCATATATAAGATATATGTTTCGGACTTGGATGTCCCCCTACTGGATCTAGGAATTGGATTGGATCCAATTGATCTTAGAGATCTGCCTAGTTAATTATCAAACAATTTGTTGGCCAAAGTCAAGATTTTGTGATATTTAACGGGATCCTAGCCCACTAGGAAACACGGTTTCCCGAGTACTCGACAGAGGGTTAGAGGCTCGCCGAAAAATAGTGGGAGGCAAGAATTGAATTTGCAATATTCTTTTAATTACTTGCCAAACGCGCTCAGACAAATATCATTCGTCAAATAAATTAAATGTTAGTTGGACTAATATTTAAAAGTTATTTTAATAAAACAGTTGGACTGTATTCAAACTATTCAATTATAATTGATTAAATAATTGGACTACAGTAATCATTATAATAAATAGTACCGAAAATCGTTGATTAAATAGTTGGACTATTAGAATCAAGATGTAATTGAAAGATTGACATTTAAAACATAATCCTAGGGAAAATGTATTTAAATGATTTAATTTTCAAATTGGGAATAAGTTTCAGGATGGTCCTGGAACTAATAAGTTACTTTATTGATAAAATAACATATTAGGCCTAAGCCCGGAGTTGAGCAAATAGTATAGCATAATCTTTGGAAAGATTTATGTGATGATAGTTTTAGTGCTTAATCCATTTAGCTTGTCGCAGTACACTCATTAATTTCTGAATCAGAACTAAGGATTAGATCCTTAAAGTATGATGATGAAATTGAAGGATCTTCACATATCTATACTTAGATCTTAGAAGTACCGAATTGCAATACATAACTCTTGTAGAGTTAATGGCTATTCTCAAGGAGATCAAGCCAAAGTTTGCAATATGGAAAGAAGCGCAAGTCGCATCTTACTTCGACATTCCAGAAGACCAAGGCTAGGCCGAACGCTTTTGGGGTGTGGAAAAGGGCAAAGGCAAAATCATTATAATCTTCTAGGAAGATAAAAGACATATCCTAAAATGTCTGCTTAAATTGTGGCAAACGGGATCGCGGAAGCGTGACTGCCGTATGAACAAAGCAGACATGAAGGAATTGAAGACGAGCAATGCTCTGACTTCAAATATGTTTGTCAAGATTATGTTCACTACTAGTTTTGAAATGGATTTTAAATACTTAATGTGATACATAAATATGTACTGATGTTCAGAATCTGCTTTGAGCAGGATACTGACATCAATTGAGATTAATCTACGAATTGGAAACGGGACGACTATAGCTGTTTTATCCGTAGATACCTAAATTTAGGAACTACCCTTCGGGTGTGTACCTAAATTTGGAAACTGTTATAATGTAACTAGTTTGACTAGAAACATTATCTCTATATCAGTGTTTAATCCGTTGCGAATGAACCTTTATATTCTAAAACACTAAATTGTTTTATTTTATAAAGATGATATTGAGATAAACACATTAGATGTGAATAACATAATTTATATTTTGAATATAAATAAATTGATGAGCGGAAAATATATCAATATTTACCGCCCCTTTAACTTAATATTTTATTTAGTTTCTCAGGTTTAATGAACTTTTTGATGTGTTTTAGTTTATTTTGCAGATAAAATAATATTGGGTCTTAATGAAATCATTATGATGAAATATGGGTCAAATAAAGGTAATTATTGGACTTGATATTTTAATTTTGAAGATTGGAAACTTGAAAGGGCGTTTTGACGAAGTGCAGTTTTGGAAATTCCAGTTTTGTGCATTTGTCGTATTTTGGGCATAACGTTTTACTCAGATATCGGATTGAGCTGATTCAAGTGCCAGATTAAAGAAGACTCAAAGTTCTACAACTTTGAAAGAGAAAATATTTTCGAATTCTGATGATTTCATGACCGAAATTGATGAACCATCCAGAAGTGTGTGGAGTGTAATTATTAAAAGTCATTATCAATCATTTTCAAAGCAAAATATTAATTAATTAATAATTAATAAAAATTATCAAATCAACACCAAACAAGATAAGCAATTAGTGGAGCAATTATGGATTTGGTGGAGTAATTAGTGGAGAAATTAATAATGGATTTGGTGGAGAATTTGATGGATGATTTGATGGTGGCAAAATTTTGCCTATAAATACCAAGCCGTTTCATTTGTAAAATTCATACTTTCTTCTTTGAAATTCTTAATGAATAAATAATAAGATTGTATCTAATTTGTTTATTTTTAGTTTTCAGTAATTAATTTTCAGTTTCGCACTTTCTTTTCTTTACTTTTCAGTTTTTACTTTCCGCAATTTACTTTTACGCACAGTACTTTTCTTTCTTTAATTTTTCAGTTTTACTTTTCAGTAATGAGGAGGTAACTTCCCCAGCTAGGGTGAAAGGTAATTCTTTTACTATTTCTATTTAGATTAATCTCCCTTAAATATAATATATTCACTATTTAAAATATTGACTTAAAAAGGATACCGCCAGATTGGTCGGTTGGTAATTCATTTTAATCTGATTTAAACCTGACTAATAAAGGATACCGCCAGATTGGTCGGTTGGTAATTTAATTTTGGTTCCGCCTTTATGGCTGGTTGGACTTAATTTGACTTAATCAGGTTACCGCCTATATGGCTGGTTGGAAAAAGAATCACAAGTTTATATATTATATTACGGGAGATATCTAAATTAGTAGTAGTAAAAGTAATTCCTTTTACCTTAGCATTTTATTTTATTATAATTTACTTTTCAATATTTACTTTACCGCATTTTTACTTTATGTCTTTTATTTTATTTAAGTTTTTACTACCTGTAAATATGTGTCGTAACTAAGCCAGTTATCTGGGGTTGTGATGAAATCCAATATCACCGGTTTATAAGGGGTTAAATTATAGTTTGGGTAATATAAAGGTTTATTTATTGAGTCTTAATCCTAATGCTTTTTATTAACTGGCCATTAATAAAATTGAATTGGTAAATCTAAAATGAACTAGAACATAGGGATTTTAGGTTTAAGACCTTAGACTTAATAGCCCACGATCTTCCTTGAGGATAGATAACCTTTAATAGATTTCCTTAGAGGATAGGAATATACCTGTCGGGCGGGGGTAGCCATAATTGGAACTCAAACTTAATGAATCTAGGTAATTTGGTTGACATAGACATATGGTTCAATTGGATTATACTAGGTATTTGTGTTTGACCATCGACAGAGGCTTACACATAATTTAGTGTTCCAGGTTAATAAATCAATATATTACCCAACTTTAAGATAACCACTTCATCTTTAAAATGATATTGGAAGAAATCACAACCCTAGATAGTTTTTAATATTAAATTTTCTTAAAATCTACTTTCGAACAACGTTATTTACTTGTTTTTTAAATTTAGAATCGTCACCATTTCAAATCAATCAAACAACCTGTTAGATACTAGTAATCATTGACCTCATAAAATTAATAGATTAGATATTAAGTCCTCGTGGGATCGATATTTTTATACTACTTGAACGATACGTGCGCTTGCGTTATACGTGTGTGTTTACGCCGGTCAAGTTTTTGGCGCCGTTGCCGGGGACTTATTTATCTTTTACTATTAGTTTAGGGGTTAGATACGTTACTTGTATCTAATTTCTTTTTACTTATTGTTTTTGTTTTCTTGTGTTTCAGGTTCTCAGAAACTACATGAGACGAACCAGAAGCTTTGAACTCCGACCGCTTGACCCAGAAATTGAAAGAACCATCAGACAGTTGAGAAGGGAAAGGCGAGAAGGCCAAGAAGCTTTAGTCAACATGGAACCTGAACCTTTGAACGTTGCACCACCAATTCCCATTCGAGACAGAACCATTCCGGTGGTTGACAGACTCGTTTCCTGTATTGTACTTCCTCCCTTACCAGCAAATGCGTGTGACATCAAAACATGCATTCAGATAATTCAACACTCAGTTCATTTCGGGCGGAATGCAACTGAAGATCCTAATGCCCACATCAGCAACTTCCTGGAAGTTTGTGGCACTTTTAACTACAACAGAGCATCAGAAGAAGCAATGAGACTGCGAGTTTTTCCATATTCCCTGAAGGACAGAGCTAAAGCTTGGCTACATTCACTACCAGCAGGTTCTATCACAACTTGGAACACTTTAGCCACCAAATTTCTTGCAAAGTACTTTCCACCAGCCAGAACCGGAAAATTGAGGAATGACATCACATCCTTTGTACAACAAGATTCAGAATCCCTCTGTGAAGCTTGGGAAAGATACAAAGATTTACTCCGGAAATGTCCTCACCATGAAATTCCAAAGTGGCTACAAGTTCAGACCTTCTACAATGGACTTTCTGGAATAATGAGAACCACAATAGATGCTGCTGCTGGAGGAGCCTTGATGGCAAAAGGAGAAGATCAAGCCTGGGACCTAATCGAAGAAATGGCCAACAACAATTCCTTGTGGCCAACAGAAAGGAGCATGATCCAAAGAATTGCAGGAATTTATGAAGTTGGAGCAAACACAGTAGTGAATACCAGGCTGGATCAGATATGCAAATGTCTAGAAACACTTAGCACGCAAGTTGTGAACATCACTGGATCCACAAGTTCACCATATGGAGGAGCACCAGAACCAAACCAACAAGAAGAGACGGTGAATTATGTCAACAATTTCAACAGACAAGGGAACAATTCATATTCCAACACCTACAAACCAGGGTGGAGGAATCATCCTAATTTATCATGGAGCAACAATTCAGGCCAACAGCAGAACTATCCACCTGAATTCTAGCAACAGAACAAAGGCCAGGAGCAGGCAAATGAATCAGGAATAACAGAAGTGTTGACCTACTTGAAAAAGATGGAAGAAAAACACGACTCTCAAGCAGCAAGATATGACACTATATTTCAAAGCCATTCAGCCTCTATCAAAGCACTAGAGAATCAAATCGGACAACTAGCCAATGCTCAGAGTTACAGACCGCCAGGTACCCTTCCTAGCAACACAGAGCCAAATCCAAGGAACATAGGGAAGGAGCAATGTCATGCCATCATGTTAAAAAGCGGTACTGAAATCAACAAAGATGTTGGAGCCAACAACTGCTGAGGAAGTTCCAAAAGAAACAAAGCAACAGATGGAGGAAAAAGAAGCAAAGGAAAAAGAACAGATCACTCCACCTCCACCTTTTCCTCAACGTCTTCAGAAGAACAAATTGGACAAGCAGTTTTCTCGGTTCCTGGAGATCTTCAAAAAGCTGCATATCAACATTCCATTTGCAGAAGCATTGGAACAAATGCCCACCTATGCCAAATTCATGAAAGATATTCTTTCACGAAAACGGAGATTGGGAGATTACGAGACAGTAGCATTAACAGAAGAATGCAGTGCCATCATTCAGAGGAAACTTCCCCCGAAGTTGAAAGATCCTGGCAGTTTCACTGTTCCTTGCGTCATAGGAGAACATAACTTTGGTAAGGCTTTGTGTGATTTAGGTGCGAGTGTTAACTTGATGCCTTTTTCTATTTTCAGGAAACTGCAGATTGGAGAAACAATGTCAACATTAGTCTCACATCAACTTGCTGATAGAACGCTCGTATTTCCAAGAGGCGTGGTTGAGGATGTCTGGTCAAGGTTGACAAATTCATTTTCCCAGCAGATTTTATTGTCCTTGATATGGAGGAAGACGCAGACGTACCAATCATCCTTGGGAGACCATTCTTGGCTACAGGTCGAACCATTATTGATGTACAAAAAGGAGAATTACCATGAGGGTACAGGAC
>SKCR01032336.1:0-21686 GCA_019454045.1 Zanthoxylum bungeanum
GGTCCTCAACAACAGACGAAGATTGCAAAGCCCAAAAGGGCTTCTGAAGACAAATGCCACCACTGCGGCAAAGTAGGGTACTGGAAAAGGAACTGTCCTGATTACATTGCCCAAGTGAGGAGAGACAGAGCTTCTACATCAGGTACTTTTATTTTTCCAGTTATTGATTTATCTTTGGCTTGTGAAGCCGCGTTACATCCAGCTGGATTTTAGATTCTGCTTGTCCCATTCACATTTGCAATTTGTTGCAGGTGCTGAAGGAAAGTAAGGAAACTGAAGCCTGGAGAGATGCAGTTGCGGTTCGGGAGTGGAGACTCTTTGGATGCAGTTGCAGTGGGAGTATGCGAGATCTCATTGCCGAATGGGACACTTTTGTTATATGACTGTCATTTTTGTACCGGGATGTGTCGCAAATATTATATCACTTTTTGTATTAGATACAGAAGGCTTTTGTATTAATATTAAGAATAGTTCTTTGTATTTATATGATAAAAATAATATTCAGATCCTTTGTTGTCCAAACCAGCATGGTCATTATACATTGCAAGCTTCAAAAGATATATTAAATACTGGAGTTAATAAACGTAGTTTACCTGTAATAATAATACTGAACTTTGGCATATGAGACTTGGTCACAATGGCGTTAAACGCCTTACCCAATTGGTTAGGAATGGTGATATCAGATATTACCATTGAATCCTATCCAACTTGTGAATCCTGTATTCAGGGTAAGAGCCAAAGCCACATTTTCTGGTGTTGGACACCGCGCCACTAACTTACTGGAACTCGTACATTCTGATGTATGTGGTCACTAAGTCAAACTGCTCACAGTGGTTATTCGTACTTCGTTACCTTTACCGATGATTTATCACGGTACGGTTATGTGTATTTGATGCGACATAAATCGGAAACCTTTGAAAAGTTCAAAGAGTTCCGAAATGTAGAAAAACAAACTGGTAAAATATATTAAATGCCTTCGATCAGATCGAGGCGGTGAATATATGAGTGGTGAGGAGTTCATGGATTATATGAAGGAGAATGGGATTCTCGCTCAATATACTCCTCCAGGTACACCATAGCACAATGGTGTATCTGAAAGGAGAAATCGGACTTTATTGGATATGGTCCGATCGATGTTGAGTTTCACAGATTTGCCCTATTACTTATGGGGTTACTCTCTCTTAACAGCCGCACATCTTTTGAATAAGATTCCTTCAAAGGCTTGTTCCTACGACACCGTATCAGATATGGTTCGGTAGGAGACCAAATCTTAATTATATTAAGGTTTGGGGTTGTCCTGCCTATGTCAGGGTGACTCAACAAGATAAGCTTTCGCCTCGAGGGCAAAAGTTTAGGTTTGTTGGATATCCTTCGAATACGAGGGATTCTCTGTTCTATATACCGAGCATCGAAATGTATTCGTAGCTCGCTTCGCAAAATTTCTAGAAGTGGAATTTTTGACAGAAGGTGGTAATCATCATAGACAGGATGAGCTTGATGAAGTCCAACCTGAAAACAACGAGCCAACGGAGGAACCTGAAGTTCAAGTAGATGAAGGAGCTTCAACACACACATCCGTAGGTCGGAAAGGGTATCTAGACCTCATGAACGCTTGTATTTGATACAAGAAAAGAGTCTGGATGTTCTCTTAGTTGAAGAGACAGATCCTTTCACCTATAGAGAATCGATGTTGGACATCGACTCCGTGAAATGGCAAAGTGGCCATGAAATCCGAGATAACTCAATGCATGAAAATCAAGTTGGGACTTGATTCCGCTTCCCAAGGAATTGTTCCTATCGGTTGTAAATGGGTTTACAAGAGGAAGCGCGGCCTGACGGTAAGGTTGAAACTTACAAGGCCCGACTGGTAGCAAAATTACACGCAGCGACCTGGCGTCGACTACGATGAAACTTTTTCACCGTAGCAATGCTTAAGTCTATCCGGATTTTGCTTTCTATAGCTGGCGTATCATGACTACGAGATTGGCAAATGGATATCAAAACGGCTTTTCTAAATTGATTTCTTGATGAAGAAATCTATATGGAACAGCCGGAAGGTTTCACATCCAGCGAAACCTCGGGCATGGTATGTAAGCTTAAGAAGTCCATTTATGGACTTAAACAAGCTTCACGAAGTTGGAATCTTTTATTCGATAAGATTATTAGATCGTCTGTTTGTTTTCTCAAGAATTCGGAAGAATCCTGTGTGTATCAGAAGCCAGTGGGAGCATGGTCGTATTTTTAGTCCTATATGTTGAGACATCCTAATCATTGGGAATGATTTAGGTATGTTGCAAGCGTGAAAGCGTACCTCTGTAGAATTTCTCCATGAAGGACCTGGGAGAAGCTTCCTTTGTTTTAGGGATAAAACTCTATAGAGATAGACAAAGGAGGCTGATTGGTTATCCCAATCAACGTACGTAGATAAGATCTTGGAACGGTATAGCTTTGGTAACTGTAAGACAGCAAATATACCGTTCAGACATGGGATTCATCTTTCCAAGAAGATGTGTCCACAAACAGAATGAGAAGGTTAGAATGTCTAACCAACCTTATGTTTCATGTTTGGGTAGCATAATGTATGCCATGTTATGTACGAGGCCTGATATCAGTTTCGCGCTGTTAGCGTAACTAGTCGATATCAGTCCAATCCAGGGAATGACCATTGGATGGCCATTAAACATATCCTAAAGTATCTTAAAGGTACTAAGGATAAGTTAATAGTTTATGGGAGGAACGAACTGCAGGTTAATGGTTATACAGACCCGATCCAATCGTCCAATCGCGATCCCGATGATAGAAAGTCTACATCTGGATTTGTCTTTACCCTTAACGGAGGTGCAGTTTGTTGGAAGAGTTCCAAACAGGGATCGACAGCTGATTCCACCACCACTGAGGCGGAATAATTGCAGCTTCTGAAGCTGCAAAAGAGGCTGTGTGGATAAAGAACTTTATCACAGAATTGGGAGTTGTCCCAAGTATCGAGAATGCGATTCCGTTATAACTGTGATAATACTGGAGCCATTGCGCAAGCAAAGGAACCGAGGGCGCATCAGAAGTCGAAGCATGTGAAACGCAAGTACCACATCATTCGAGAGATCGTGTCGCGAGGGGATATTGTCGTGTGCAAGGACCGAGTGAAGATAATGTAGCAGACCCGCTGACGACGAAGCCATACCTCCGAAGCTGTTTGATAAACACGTGGAGTTGATGGGGATTAGATACAATCGATATTGGCACTAGAGCAAGTGGGAGATTTTGTTGGGGTTGGTGCTCAGAGCGCCAATTCCCGGTTGTATTTCTGTTAAATACTTCTGTAAAACATTATTATTATGAATAATATATGCAGTTTCTATAATATAATCTATCTTTCTATATGGTAAAGACGTAATGACCCTAGAATGATTAGTCATGATACAGTTGCAAAAGCGTCGCAACGGATATTGAGAAGTATCATGACGTTGTCATTCTCAGACTGTTCCTGGTCAAGGTTTACACTACTTGGTCAGTATAGTAAACCCGTTGAGACCGGTACATGTCGTATACTGGAATATATGATTCCAATGGTTTCTCAATGAACCATTAGTCTTGGAGACTAGTATAGACGTGTAGGTGTTTATAGCGGATAACACTGAACGACTCACCGAAGATTCTTAATGGATGGTACACCAGCGTCAATAAGAATCTTCTTGGGTTGAGTAGCACTTGTGATTCTTAGACTTGAGATGCCATTGTGGGCACATGAGACATCTTCTACACTTAGACGGCAGTCACGTCACCGATCTATTTAGATCAGACCTCCGCCTGTTCGTTGGGTGTAGACAGATCCTCAGGGTGTCCTATGTGTATCAAGATAGGATCCGTCAGTTCTGTGTATCAGAGCATAGGTAGTCCATATGATTAGCAATCAGATAAAACCATGGCCCGTGGTAAAGTTTAGAAGCTAGTTCTAAACATTCTTTTTGAGATTGCTAATAGAATAGTCGACTGGATAATCCCGATAGAGATTTGACGTTTACATCTATATCTCTGGGATTTATCCGATACCTGTGACGGAGGAATTATACATTTGCCATGACCTCGACCTGTATGGTTCAGCGAGATTATCCGTGATCGTCATAATCTACGGGTGGATAGATTATGGACACGAAATTTGATTTCGTGACGGATATACCTGAACCTAGAGAGTCTCAATAATGAAACATACTCGTTGAGCACTAGAGCAACATAAATAAATAATTTGATTATTTATAAAGTCGTTTAAAGTTTAAACGCAAGATACATGCTAAAGAGACTAGATAGTCATTGCCTAATTATTGTGTATTTACATTTAATACTTGATTAATTTAAATACACATTAATTAATAGTCAAAATGAGTTATTTGACTTATTTCCTAAATGAATATATGTTTTTAATATTTAATGTAAATATATACATATATTTAATATATTTGTATTTGATTAATTAATAATTATTTAATTGTTAAATGATTAAATTAATTAAAATATAAATATCTTACATTAGGATATTTAAAGTAATGATGTTAGTTGCTTTTGTTGACTTAATTAAATATCTAATAAAGTTGTATTTAGATATTTATGCAAGTTGACCAAATTAATTTGAAATGAAAAATGAAATTACATAACTTGTGTTTGGATTTGTGAAATTCGGCCAAGGCACATTTGTGCAAGTATATATTGATTTTCATTTCACTTTACACTTAACCTAATACACTTTACCAAATAAACTCCATTGAAGAAAACTAAGGAAATTGAGAAAAGAAAGACATATCAAAGATAGCTTGGAATTTAGTAAGTTTTTCAAACTTGCTATTAGAGAGGAAATTGTTCCTTAGGTTCTAGGCTTCAACATGTGATGTTCTTAGATTATATTTCTTTTTTATTTCTTTGTGTTTTTGTTGATGGAAGTTTTGATAGAAGTGTTGAGCATGTAAGTGAAGGAAGTGTATAACTATTGTAGTAATAAACTTTCTTTTAAGGTTTTGGAAACCATGTTGCTAATCTAGAGTTATTGACCCACTCTTAAAGACCTAGATTTGATCTTGAGTTGTTTCATTGTGTTGAGACTTGGATTGGATGGAAGAATGATGATTGAAGTAATTGATTTAATGTATTTGGTCTAATTTGTCCAATTTGTGGAAATTGAAAAATTAGGGTTCATGACTAATTCCAAATTTGGGGGTTTTCATATATGTTGTGTATTTATGTGTGTATATGATGCATATAGTTTCATGGTGATTGGATATCATTTGGATGTGTCTTGAAGCATGAAATGCAAATGCACAAATTGGAGCCCAAATGGTGCTCTCGGCTTTGGATAAATAATTTGGGGATTTTGGTGCTTTTGGTGTTTTGATGTTTTGAACATCATAAGTTCATCTTAGAATGATTTAGAATCATTCAAAATTGATTGGATCAATTTCGGACTAAAACGGACAAAAAACCAAAGCAAGGGCATTTCGGTAAATTCACTTAAAATTGTTTTATTGAATTTATTTTCATAATTTGATTATTGGAAAATATTAAATAAATATGTTTATTTAATTAATCCGAGAAAAAGTTTTGAAATCTGAAAATCGGATTTTCACCGCTTCCGCTGCGTTACCCCCCCGACTCATCCCCTAAAAACCCTATCAATCTTATAATCATAGTACTAAAATCGTTGATTGGATAGTTGGACTATAGCAATCAACAATAAATGAAAGATTAGTGTTTAAAACTAATCCTGGGTGAAAATGTTATTTAAAACGACTTTAATTTTCCAATTGGGAATAAAATCTCAGGATGGTCCTGAAAACCGAGAAGTTACTTTATTTGATATAGTGACGTCTCGAGCCTAAGCCTGGAGTTAAGCAAATAGTAGAGCATGATCTTTGGAAGATTCATGTGATGATAACTTTAGTGCTTAATCCATTATGCTTGCCAAATAGACTCATTAATTTCTTAATCAGCACTAAGGATTAGATCCTTATAGTATAATATTGAAATTGAAGGATCTTCATAGATCTATCTTTAGATCTTAGAAGAACTAATTGCAATAGAAAACTCTTGGATAGTTAGTGGCTATATTCAAGGAGACAAAGCCAGAGTTTGCAATAGGGCAAGAAGCGCAAGGCGCATCTTACTTCGACATTCTAGAAGGCCAAGGCTTGGCCAAAGGCTTGGAATGTGGGAAATAGGCAAAGGCAAAATCATTATAATCTTCTGGGAAGATAAAGGACATATCTCAAGATGTCTGCCTAAACTGTGGCAAACGGGGTCGCTGAAGCGTGACTACCGTATGGACAAGGAAGACATGAAGGAATTGAAGGCGGTGCAAGGCTCCGACTTCAAATATGTTTGTCATAAACATGTTCGCTACTAGTATTAAAATTGGATTTTAGATATTAAGTGTGGTACATAAATATGTGCTGTTGTGCAGAATCTGCTGATAAGCAGGATACTGACTTCAGTTGAGATTAATCTGCGAATCGGAAACGGGACAACAGTCGCTGTTTTAACTGTAGATACCTAAGTTTAGGAACTACCCTTCGGGTGTGTACTTAAATTAGGAAACTGTTAAAATGTAACTAGTTTGACTAGAAACATTATCTCTATATCAGGGTTTAACCCGTTGCGGGTATACCTTTATATTCTAGAACACTAAAGTGTTTTATTATATAAAGATGATATTGAGATAAGCACATTAGATGTGAATAACAGTATTTATATTTTGAATATAAATAAATCTCAAACATATAACATGACAAACAAATAGCTCAAACTGAATTAATCAGTTGAGACTTATAAGTGGCATTGTTGTCTGGGACACAATTAAACAAGACTCGTATATCCACACTTTCGAAGAGTGGGTACTATGAAAAATTTGATTCTATTCAAATAATGTCTACGAATCTAGTTTATTAGGCAAAGTGTCTAAAACACTTCTTACATGGTAAAAAGTGCAAATGCCATCAATCTGTTAGCCCTCGTTCATAGTGACGCAAGTGGGCCCATGTCTAGCTAGGCTAGAGGTGGAAATGAATGTTTTGTGACCTTTACGGATGTGGCATCGCGTTATGGTTATGTGTTTCTTTTGAAACATAAATCGGAAACTTTTGATGAATTCAAAGAGTTTCGACACGAAGTAGACAAACAGACCGGCTAAAGTATTAAACCCTCACGGTTAGACCATGATGAAAATACTTAAGCAATAAGTTTCTCAAATACTTGAAAGAGTATAGTATTCTTTCAATGAGGACTCCTCCCAGAACACGTCAATTTGACGGTGTGTATGAAATGAGAAACCTAGTTTTGTTGGACATGATAAGGTTAATCATGAGTCGCTCTGAGCTACCATTTCCTTCAACGGATATGCATTAAACAGTGCAAAACATCGAATACAAAAGAACCGCGTAAGTCGGAGAGAGTCAGAAAACAACCTGGGGTATGGGTTTCTGATCTCACCTCATAAAGATGTCAATCTTATTGAGGAATACGAGCTGACTTCGTATGAGGAAGTGATACAAGGTATCAACTCCCTATTATGGCAAAGTGTCATAATGTCCGAAATGGATTCCATGTATATCAACTAAGTTTAGATACTAGTTGATGTACCGAAAGGCATTGTGCCTATTAGTACTATATAAGTCTTCAAGGAAGACATACATGGAAGACAACATACCAACGTACTAAGCTAGGCTTGTAGCGAAAAGGTATCGTTATCAACATTGTGTCGATTACGACGAAACCTTTTAACTGTTGCCATGGTTAAATCCATTTGGACAATGTTTGCTAATGCTGCATGTTTCATTTATGAAATATGGCAGCTGAACGGGAAAATCGTTTTCCTTAAAAGGAAACCTTTTAGAGGATGTTCACAACATCCTGACGGTTTTGTCGTACCAAAATGAGCAAACAAGGTTTGCAAGTTAATTCGATCCATTCATGGATTGAAGCAAGCATAGTGTTCTTGGAATTATCGTATTTATGTAATCATAATGGTATATGATTTAATTCAAAACCAAAATGATTCTTGTGTATATAAGAAGGTTAGTGGGAGCGCACTGACAGTGAAGTCTTGAATAATGATGACTTATCATTTCTTGGAAATGATATTCCCATAATACAATCGGTGAAAGCTTGGCTTTCATGAAAATTCTCCGTAGAATTCTTGGGAGAAACAACCTTTATTCTAGGAATAAAGATCTACTAGCTTAGATTTAAAGTTGTTAGTACTCTCCGAGAACTCGTACATTGAAATAAATGTACGTGACCTGGTGTCTCATATGCTTTGAGCATATGGAGTCACAATCAGGCCAATCCAAGTGATAGCCACTGGATTGATGTTAAGAACATCATTTAGTATCTTAGAGGAACTAAGGATGCTGTCTTAAACTATGGAGAAGGAGAACTTGAAGTGACTGGGATCACTGTTGCAAGTTTCCTAACCAATAAAAATGACTATTAGTCGTAACAACGGTACTATACAGTTTGAATAACGGAACAGTGAGCTGGAAATCTTCCAAGCAAGATACTGTTACCGAATAAACAACAAAAGTGGATTATTGTTACAGTTGAGGTAGCAATAGAAGCCATTTGGGTCGATAATAAATCTAATTAGATTAGATGTAGTTCTCTTAGCAGCTGAGCTAGGCTACAGCACAGGCTAAAGAATTAATGGTCTCATCAACGATCCAGATATATACTTCAATTATTCATCTGATTCGTTCTGATCATACATCGTGGCGATGTGATGATCGAATAAATCGCATCAGATGATAACCCTGTAAATCCGCTGACGAAAGTCTTCTCTCAGCAGAAGTTTGAGTGAACCGTACATAGTTCGGGTGTAGGACACTTGAGTGATTGGCTGTAGGCCAAGTGGGAGATTGTTGGACAGTTATGGCCCATAGCATCACTATTTGTACAGATCATGGTGTTGTTGTACAAATTAACTATGTGACAAAGGAAATTTCTCTTTTATCATTTGTAATTAGATTACCAAGATGAATAAATGATAGAAGGTCCATATGATTAGTTACGGATTGAGATGATATGAGACAGTATCAATCCACGAAGGTTTAATCATTAAATATCCCTGGTCAGAGTATTATCGAGATTGGACATCGATAATGTGTAAAAGACTAGTATTACACTTGTGCGCGTTGTGGGAGCATAATGTCATAGTTCTCATATATTTGGGTATAGGATACTCATGCAAGTGTAATAGGAGGTTGTGTTTACCGATGGTACGGGAATAGATTTGCTCTGGATAGACCCCTCGGAATTCCATTGGTAGTATGACTATGTGTCTATGGAAGTCCGAATCAAGATATGTGTATTTGGTCTTAACCTGAGACTTGCACAGCTAATACTTGCGACAATCAATATGCTTTGGTTTTGGTCATCCAGGGCTTTAACAGGTTCTGTGTACGTCTCTTCTGGGTATATTGAGAATCGTAGTGTATTGGGTGTGGTGTCAAGACGGAAGTATCACTCCAGTCATAATGGAGATGATGATCACGTAGGATACAGAACTGGTTCTCTTACATGCTGCAGCTATCAGGATATTATGACTAGGTCATGTTTATCCGATTATTGAGACTAGTTACCAGAGATCCGATATATGCTTCGTACAGGGCAGACACAATTCCAGCCCCAGGCCTTGCACGTGACATCCGATACTTGATCGAAATACGCAATACTTTGTATACTATGCCTGATATAGATCACATATTCCAGTAAGAATATTTCTGGAGAATTGGGTAGGCACGGTGCTTTTCTAGAAGCCAACCATGTCTTGTAAATCGGTAAAAATGTGGTACTATGTACGTACGTGTTCGAATAGTCCGACAACCAGATTTACTGCCAACATATCTGAGGATCTCATGGGTCGCTTCCCGAAAATTCACCGATGACGTATGACTCGCACTTTATTAATCTGAGATTAATTATAAGAGAGAGAAAATTAATTTGGGATTAATTACAGAGATATTTTATCTGGGATAAAATATTATTTAAAGAGAGAGAACGATTAATTTGGAATTAATCGATAGAATAATATATTCGATATATTATACGAAATTGGATTTCGACGCGGAATTGAAATTAGATTTTAATTCGGGCGAACGAGTTAATTTAGAATTAATTCGTTATCGACGTGAATAGTAATTTTGCTAGGCATAATTATTTAATTACGTCGCAACGGAAAATTCGTTAATTCAGAATTAGCGAACCCGAGCCCGGGAGTGTGTGCGGGCGCACTCGCATTACGAATTTAAGTGCGGCCCACAAGTCACATCAAGCGTCAAATCACTAGTCAATCCATTGATGTGATGTCTAATCACTTTGAGTGATGTGACAACTTGTCACTTGTGATTGATGGTGGTAGTTGGAGAGCTTTAATGCTTGTACCTTTTTGACTTTTGGAAATTCAAAATTTGGTATATGTTTAATTGATTTTGGTAATCAATTAACTAATACACAACATTTTTCTTCTCTCTCACTTTTCTCTTCTTCTCGGCCTTGGAGCATTTTGGCTCTCCAAAATTCTGCAAATGCCGTGAATTGTAGGAGAAGTAAAGGAAGTTTTGTGGCAAAATTTCCGGAGTGCTAGCACGTTTTAAGGGTCTTGCGAAGGTGATAGGGAAACCGACTTGTGAGCTTGGAATTACCATTCGAAAGCTTGGAGCTTGGACCGAAAATGGAGCAACAAAATCAGCCCAAAGCCGAGACTTCAAGAAAGGAAAAGCTTGAAGATTTTGATGTTCCTCGCATCGCCATAACCGATCGTTGTAAGTATGATTCCGCCATGCTTTTACGAGTATTCACATATATGTTTCATTGCTTGATTTGATCCCCAGGACCTTAGAGAAACCCACACAATTCCCTTTCAAGACAGAACTATTCTGGTGGTTGACGGCTTCATATCATGCATTGTACTTCCTCCATTACCAGTAAATGAGTGTGACATCAAAACATGCATCCAGATGATACAAATGTCAGTTCAGTTTAGAGGGAATGCAACTGAAGATCCTAATGCCCACATCAGCAACTTCCTGGAAGTTTGCGACATTCAATTACGACCGAACGGAAGAAGAAGCAATGAGACTACGTGTGTTTCCATATTCTTTGAAAGACAAAGTAAGGCTTGGCTACATTCACTACCAGCAAGTTCCATCACAACTTGGAACACTCTAGCCACCAAATTCCTTGCAAAGTACTCTCCCTCAGCCAGAACTGCAAAGCTAAGGAATGACATTACATCTTTTGTACAACATGGCTCAGAATCCCTCTGCGAAGCTTGGGAAAGATACAAGGAGTTGCTCATAAAATGTTCTCACCATGAAATTGCAAAGTGGCTTCAAGTCCAAACCTTCTACAATAGACTTTCTGGACTGATGAGAACTATAATCGATGCTGCTGCTAGAGGAGCTTTAATGGCAAAATGAGAGGATCAGGCCTGAGACCTAATTGAAGAAATAGCCAACAATAATTCTTTGTGGCCAACAGAAATGAGCATGATTCAACGAATAGCAGGAATTTACGAAGTTGGAGCCAGCACAACAATGAATGCCAAGCTGGATCAGATATGCAAATTCATGGAAACTCTTGGCATGCAGGGTAATGCTGGACCACAAGTTCACCATATGGAGGAGCACTAGAGGTAGAATCATATAACCAACATGATGAGACGGTGAATTATGTCAACAATTTCAACAGACAGAGGAACAATCCACATTCCAACACCTACAACCCAAGGCGGAGGAATCATCTTAATTTCGCATGGAGTAACAATTCAGGGCAAATGAACAACCCACCACCAGGATTCCAATAGTAAAACAAAGGCCATGAGTATGAAAAAGAACCATGAATAACAGAAGCACTGGCCCATTTGAAAAAGCTTGAAGCAAAATACGACTCTCAAACAACATTAATTCAAAATCAAACAACTTCTATTAAAGCACTGGAGAATCAAATGGGACAACTGGCCAATGCTCAGAGTTAGAGACCACAAGGTAATTTTCCTAGCAACACAGAACCAAATCCAAGGAACCGGGGGAAGGAGCAATGTCAAGCCATTACTTTCAAAAGCGGTACTGAAATCATCAAAGATGTTGGAATTAAGGCATCCACTGAGGAAGTTCCAAAGAAAGCAGCCAAGCAAAACCACATATGGAGGAAAAAGTGACAAAAGAAAATGATCGAGAAAGATTCAATCCTCCTCAACCATTTCCACAGCGTCTCCAGAAACATAAACTGGACAAGCAGTTTGCTCGATTCCTGGAGATCTTCAAAAAGCTGCATATCATCATTCCATTTGCAGAAGCGTTGGAACAAATGCCCAGCTATGTCAAATTCATGAAAGATATTCTTTCACGAAAGCGAAGATTGGGAGATTACGAGACAATAACATTGATAGAAGAATGCACCGTCATCATTCAGAGGAAGCTTCCCCGAAAGTTGAAAGATCCTGGCAGTTTCACCACCCATTTCACCATATGAGAACATTACTTCGGTAAGGCTTTGTGTGATTTAGGTGCCAGCATTAACTTGATGCCTTTGTCTATTTACAAGAAACTACATATTGGAGAAGCAATGCCCACCTCAGTTACTTTGCAGCTTGCTGACAGATCGGTCACATTTACGAGAGGTGTAGTGGAAGATGTATTGGTTAAAGTTGACAAATTCATTTTCCCAGCAGATTTCATTATCCTTGACATGGAAGAAGACAAAAATGTATCTATCATCCTCAGGAAACCATTCTTGGCTACAGGTCGAATTGTTATTGATGTACAAAAAGGAGAACTAACCATGAAAGTGCAGGACCAAGAAGTTACATTCAATGTTTTCAAAGCCATGAAATTCCCGAATGATGAAAATGAGGAGGAATGTTTTAAAATTGATGTTTTAGATAGTATCATCCAGGATACTGATGCAATGCAACTTTCCATGGACAAACTTGAAGCTTGCATCACCAACATGACTGACAGCGAGCTAGATGATGAAATTCTGGAATGTATCAACTATCTTGACAGATCATTTCGCTTCAAATCGACACCGCAGATGGAAAGTTTGGAACTATCGAAAAATGAGCGAATCAAGCCCTCAAATGAAGAACCACCGCAGCTAGAATTAAAGCCACTTACGAGCCATCTCAGGTATACATTCTTAGAAAACTCTTCTGATTTACCTGTGATTATTTCTTCGTTGCTAACATTGGAGCATGAAGATAAGTTGTTGAGAGTGTTACGAGAACATAAGAAAGCAATTGGCTGGACTATAGCAGACATTCGAGGCATTAGTCCATCATTTTACAAGTAAAAAATTATAATGAACGACTAGTACAAAGCCACAATGGAGCATCAACGAAGACTAAATCCAATCATGAAAGAAGTCGTGAAGAAAGAAATTATCAAATGGTTGGATGCCGGCATCATCTACCTCATCTATGACAGCACATAGGTGAGTCTTATGCAATATGTGCCAAAGAAATGAGGAATGACTGTAGTCACAAATGAAAAGAACGATCTGATTCCAACGAGAACGGTGACTGGATGGAGAGTATGCATGGACTACAGGTTGCTGAACAAAGCAACAAGAAATGATCATTTCCTGCTAACATTCATTGATCATATGCTAGACAGATTGGTGGGACATGAATTCTACTATTTTCTGGATGGATACTCGGGGTACAATGAGATTGCCATCGCCCCATAAGATCAGGAGAAAACCACTTTTACATGCTCGTATGGTACTTTTGCTTTTCGTAGGATGCCATTTGGACTATATAATGCTTCTGCCACATTTCAACGTTGCACGATGGCCATCTTCTCAGACATGCTAGAACAAAGTATGGAGGTTTTCATGGATGATTTTTCTGTGTTTGGAGACTCTTTCGACCACTGCTTGCAAAATTTGGAAAAAATGTTACAAAGATGCGAATATACCAACATGGTACTCAACTGGGAGAAATGCCATTTCATGATGCATGAAGGCATTGTCCTGGGACATCGGATCTCACAAAAGGGAATCGAGGTAGACAAAGTAAAGATCGAGACAATTGAAAAACTACCTCCACCATCATCTGTCAAAGGGATTCGCAGTTTTCTTGGACATAGAGGATTTTACAGGAGATTTATCAAAGACTTCTCCAAGATTGCTAAATCTCTATGCAATCTGTTGGAGAATGATGTGCCTTTCAACTCCACTAAAGAATGCCACCAAGCTTTTGAGATCTTAAAACAGAAACTGGTATCTGCTCCCATCATAGTAGCACCAGATTGGACGCTTCCATTTGAGGTGATGTGCGATGCTAGTGATTTTACTGTAGGTGCAGTTTTGGGACAATGCAAAGCAAAAATTTTCCACACTATTTACTATTCCAGCAGAACTCTGAATGAATCACAACTCAACTACACAACAATTGAAAATGAGCTGCTTGCAGTTGTGTTTGCTTTTGATAAATTTCGCTCATATCTGCTGGGCCCCAAAGTGGTGGTCTACACAAATCATTCAGTAATCAAATATCTGATCGCGAAGAAAGATGCCAAACCCATATTGATCCATTGGGTGCTTCTACTACAAGAATTTGACGTGGAGATCTGAGACATGAAAATGACAGAAAACCAAGTGGCATATCATTTATCGAGGCTCGAGAATGGAGAAACGGATGGCAATGAAATGACAAGCAAAGAAACCTTTCCAGATGAACAGTTGTTTACCATCAAATAACAGGATGCCCCTTGGTATGCTGACTATGTAAACTACATAGTATCAGGAAAATGGTCGTTGGAATGGACACATCAGCAACGGAAGAAATTCTTCAAGGAAGTCAAGCATTGTGTCTGGGATGAGCCGTACATATTCAAATGTTGTGCTGATCAATTACCGAGATGTTGTGTTCCACAAGATGAGGTCAATAGTGTCCTGTAACATTGTCATTCATCACCATACGGCGGATACTTCAGCGGAGATAAAATTGCAGCCAAAGTCTTACAGTCAGGTTTGTTCTGGCCTACAATGTTTAAAGATTCTTACTTATTCATTCTTTAATGTAACAGGTGCTAGAGAACGGGAAATATTTCGAGGCGAAATGAAGAACCTCTTCAAAACATTCTGGAAGTGGAGATATTTGATGTATGAGGGATTGATTTTATGGGACCCTTTGTTCCATCATTCAGAAACCTGTACATTCTGGTTGCAGTAGACTACGTCTCTAAATTGGTTGAAGCAACAGCACTACCTTGAAATGATTCAAAAGTGGTGATAAAATTCCTTAAAAATAATATTTTCACTCGCTTCGGAACACCTCGGGCAATTATCAGTGGTGGTGGTTCACACTTTTACAGTAGATATTTCGATGCACTCTTATCTAAATACGGAGTTACTCATAAAGTTGTCACTGCCTACCATCCGCAATCAAATGGATAGGTTGAAGTTTCAAACAGGGAGATCAAAAAAATCTTGGAGATAACCGTTGGATCAACAAGGAGGGATTGGTTTACAAAACTGGATGATGCATTATGGGCCTATCGGATAGCTTACAAAACACCTATTGGTATTTCCCCATATCGAATGGTGTTTGGAAAAGCATGTCATTTGCCAGTGGAGCTTAAACACAAAGCGTACTGGGCACTGAAGAAGTTAAATTTTGATCTACAAGTAGCAGGAGAGAAAAGGCTCCACCAACTAAACGAATTGGAGGAATTTCACCTACAGGCTTATGAGAATGCCAGACTGTACAAATAAAAGACCAAGAAATGGCATGATTGAAAAATAGTAGGCAGAACCAGGGCAGCAGGTTTTGTTATACAATTCACGGTTGAAACTTTTCCCTGGGAAACTAAAATCACGGTAGTCATGTCCATTTTTAATCACCCAAGTTTTACCATATGGAGCTGTTGAGTTAATTGATCCCAACTCCAATGATACATTCAAAGTTAACAGCCAGTGTGTCAAGCACTACTGTGGAGAATCATTTGAGCGACAAAAAGAAAGTGTGACACTTTCAGATCGAGCCTAACGTTCGGGCAGTCATGTCTAGCTGACGACGTTAAACTTAGCGCTAATAGGGAGGCAACCCATGCAATTTGTGTATATATTAAGAATTGGTGTGCTTTATTTTTGTGTATTTAATTTTTGTAGGTAAAGTCACATTTCAAAATGGAAGACGTTCTCGCAAATCTTCACAAGCAATTTCCTTCTCTCCCTCAAAACTCTCTGATGAAAGTCTACAAAGCTCGCATGGAACGAATGAGACTTCTGATGATCAAAGGTATTCATAATGACATTCGTTGGTTAATTAAAGTACGAGTCCGATTGGCAGGTGAGTCTTCTGACTCTTTTATTTCATTTCTGCCTGGTTTAGGAAAAAGCACCTATGCTAAGAAAAAAATAGCTAAAAGATTAGGTGTTTGCTATAAATGTGCACGCATGACATGTAATACTCGTTGTCGTTCTTTAGGAATGGTGTCTGATAACCACGAAGATAAAATTAAATTCATTAGGGATTGAATGAGTAAGGAGTCTTTAGATGACATATCATTGACTCTTGAGACGCATCCCAGTGGATATGTGTATCACATGATTCGCATGTTACATACACAATTTCGAAAAGAAAGACAACAATTAAGTCTCGAGAATCTGACTTTAAAAGACCATGTTTGCCAATTTATAAGAAAATTGGATGGGAAGCTTGTCCCTGACGCAAAGACGTCATTCAAGCCGTTACATCTTGTAAATATTATTATCTCTTTGTATTTATCTAATAATTGTGATTTATTTTATTATTTTCTTTTATTTTCTTCGACAGGATCCAGACTTTTTGACTTTCATGATTTATTTTATTATTTAGCTAATAATTGTCATTCGGCAAGTACTAGTGCTATTATTACTCACCTTTTTTCAGTTTCTATAAATTCAGCTCGTCAATGCACTCTTGAAGACATCCATATTTGAGAAAGAAATACAAAAAAAAAGAAGCAACTTCAAGAAGATGAATTGTAAACATTTGTGTGTTTTACGGTACTAGTGTTGGTTCTAAACCAGAGTTCGTTGAGGCAGCACAGAATTGGTAGAGTCATAACTGAAAGGAATATGCACTTAGTATATGGCGGTGGCAATCTTGGACTAATTGGGTACGTTTCAAGGGCTGTACAGGTCAAGTTCTGGGAATCATCCCAAAACCTTTGGCAGAGGCGAATCTGATAGGACCATCAATTGGAGATAAATGCATCGTGCCAGGTATGTCTGAACGACTGGCTGAAATGATTAATTGTGCTGATGCTTTTATTGCTTTGCCAGATGGCCTGGGCACAATGGAGGAAATTTTTACAGTACTATCTTGGGCGAACTTGAACATACACCAGAAACCAATTGGACTGTTTAACGTTGATGAATTTTATGACTTTCTTTGTGTGTTTCTTGATGATGCCCGGAGAAATATGTTCGTGTCAAAACCTGTAAAAGATATCATCTTCACTGCTAGAACTGCCAGGATTTAATTGACCAACTTTTAGCCTTTGAACCACAAATTGACCCTATTCTTTCCAAGATTAACTGGTTCGATAATGATCGTGGTAAAAAGCGTTGGATAAATCTGGATCTTAACCTTTAATTTTCTTTTTACATGTAGAATTTCAGCTAATCAGATACTATCTTCTAAACTCTTCTTCTACTTTTTAGATATTGGGGACAATGTCTCAATTAGGTTTGGGGGAGGGGAATAGTTGATTAGTATCTTATTTTTATTTTTTTTAGTTATGTTGTTTTTGCTTGGTTTTTATTCAAAAATTCAAAAAAAAAATTAAAAAATATAAAAAAAAAATATTTTGTTTTTGTGTTTTAATTTGAGTAATCAGGTGAAATTGGTGTGAGATAGCTGAGTAAGGAATTTCCACTCCTGAGACGTATCTCAACCTATTTCGTAACAAGTTAATTTTTGTTTATTTACTTTTGAATTATTTAATTTGTGAATTCTCCATAATACTGACTAAATTGGATCTTCTTATGCTCAATTGACAGGTATTATCAACATGCATGGTAACATACAGTTATGAGTTGTAATTGAAAAGTTTGTAATATTCAGTGCTCTAGTTTAATTGGAGGAATCATCTAAAAAACGATGGAAAAAAAAAACATATGAGATCCAAGTAATTAAGTCTGTAGGGGTGTTTTAACACCTAGTGCCCTAAAGCCAACTCGTTCGGGAGTCACTGGCCCAAAGTTCGCTACATGGATTGAAGATGTTAAAAAAAATCTGAAATCTGAGTAATTCAGTCTGTAAGGGTGTCTTAACATCTAATGCCCTAAAGCCAATTGGCTTGGGAGTCACTGGCCCAAAGCTCACCACATGGATTGAAGATGTTGTAAATAAATAAATAAAAAAATCCATTGCTAAAAAATATGTGAATTCTGATATAACTTTAGGACAAAAATATTACTCTTTTTTCAACTACACTTATGAATATTGTGGGCACAATGATTTGATTAATACCTTGTTTGTTGTGAGTATGGAGAATGGTAAAAATAATCAGAGAATTTACTTATTTGGTAATTTAGAAAGAAATAAAACAACTATTAACTTGGATAAGAGTTTCACTTGTTTAGTCACTAACTTGTTTGATCTTTTTGTTTTTGTGTGCATTTGACATTTGTGGTTATCATCACTATAAGCCCTCACGAGACTACAACTCGTCCACTAGGGACACCTAAAGGTTTAAAGACTTGTTGCATATGCTAAACGCAATTGTGATCCCTACGAAAGTGGCTTAGTTTAAAGTTGTTTATTGCATTTTATTTTTTTGTTTTGCTCGAGGACTAGCAAAATATTAGGTTTGAGGGTGTGATAAACGGTAAATATATCAGTATTTACCGTCCTTTTTACTTGATATTTTATTTAGTTTCTCGAGTATTGTGAATATTTTTATGTGTTTTGTGTTATTTTGCAGATAAATAAAGTTTTGAAACTCACTGGAATTGATTCGAGGCTAAAACTGCAAAATTCGGATAAAAAGGGCAAATTAGGAAATTTGTTGTTCACGTGTCGCGACGCGCAACATCCTTTGCGTCGCGACGCGTCACAATTATACAGCCTGCCAAAACACGTCATCGTTGACGTCATCACTGTAGCCCGCGTCACGACGCAGAACCCTCAACGCGTCGCGATGCCAAGCCAATAATTCTGCCAACAGCCACGTGTCATCATTGCATCAAATCAACGGTGTGTCGCGACGCGCAAGTGTTTTGTGTCGCGACACGCGTGGCAGAATTTTGCCTATAAATTAAAGCTGAAATCAGAAGGAAAATCCATACATTCTTCTCGGGATTTCCTTAAGAATACTAAGAAGATTGTATAATGTTTGTTTATTTACAGCTTTCTTGTATTTAATTTTTTTTTATGTAATAGTTCTTTTTTTATTTTACTTTTCAGTATGAGGAGGTAACTCCCCTCTGCTAGGGTGAATGGTAAAAATTTTATTACTAATATTTAGATTAATCTCCCTTAATTATAATATATAAACTATTTTAAAATCTGACTTAATGGGATACCACCTTTATAGTCGGTTGTACTTAATTAAATTGATTTTAATCTGACTAAATTGGATACCGCCTTTATGGTCGGTTGGAATTAATCATAAATTTGACTTAATCAGGATACCGCCTTTATGGTCGGTTGGTAATGTCATGCAAAATTTATATATTATAATAAGAGAGATATCTAAATTAGAAGTAGTAAAAGTGGATCATCTAACCCCAATATTTTCTTTATTGTTTATTTATCTTTTTAATTTCTAGTTTTACTTTATGTCATTTACTTTATTTATGTCTTTAAGATTCTTAGAGATGTGTGGTAATTAAACCCCGTATCTAGAGTTGTGATGATTCCAATATCACTGTTTTATAAGTGGTTATTTTATGTCTTGGGTAATATAAAGGTTTATTTATTGAGTCTTAAGCTTAATGCTTCTTGTTAACTGACCACTAATAAGATTGATTTGGTAAACTTAAAATGAACTTGACAAATGGATTTTAGGTTTCAGCTTTAAACTCAATAGCTCACGATCTCACCTGAGAGCAAATGATCCTTAGGTAGATTTCCATTCCAGGATAGACATATACCTGTCGGGCGGAGGTAACCACAATTGGAACTTAATCTTAATGAATTCAGGTAATTTGGTTAACATAGACATATGATTAATTGGATTACTTTGGGTGTTTGCATCTGACCATCGACAAAGGCTTTTACGTATTTTCGTGTTCCAGGTTAGTAAACCAATATATTGCACAAACATTAGATAACTACTTCATCTTTAAAAGATATTGGAAGGATTCACAACCTTAGATAGTTTTATAATATTGATTTTTCCATTAATTTACATTCGCACTGTTTTAATTACTTGTCTTTAGTTTAAGATCACCATCCAATCAACAATCAATCTATTAGATACTTGTAAACATTTAGCTTCATAATTTGATAGCCTAGAATGAAGATGAGATTATAGGTCGACTTGTATCTAGGTCATATGATGTATCTATTTAAGCTTCTAGAAGACTAATGATGACAGAAGTTGATCAACGACTCTCGGATCGGTATACCGAGGCGGACGGTACTTGTCAAAACTCCCTCTAACTTTCTCAACCAGGTCTGGTCGGCATGTATGGACATCATCAGGTCAGGCTCAACAAATTCTCTAATAACCCAAAATCCATCATTTATTCACTAGGTTAGGTCAGTATGATAACTCACTTCATCCCTAACATGTTATACTCTTTAGGTGAGCTCCTCAATACAATAGAGTTGGGTCTTTCTGTCAAACTCTATTTGTATCTCCAGGCCTCTGTGCCTCTATTATCAATTTTTGGCTAAGTACAATATTCATTTTGCCCCTCCTCGACATTTGAACCATTCTCGCGGAAAAACCACCATCAACAAACAGAATAATATATTATATATAAAGATTTTATATCAGTCTATATATCAATATATGAAAAGCAAAATTTTGTAAATAAATATAAATATATTGATATTCATGGTGTCAGTAGAGTTTTATTGCTCATATCTTCTACCTCTATGGTTAAATCTACCAATTGAATTTCACAAACTTTTTATATGCCGATGCAAAAATCATTATTTCTACACAAAACATGAAAAAAAAAACAAAAAAACAAAAAACAGAGCAAAAAAATTATTCGGAAAAGAAAGCAAATAACATTAAATAGACACGTCTAGTTTATTTTTTGTATTTTTTAAGATAATTAAAGAAAATATGATTTTATTTGGAAAATTTAAAATTTTGTAATAATTTTATATAGAATTATTATATTTTATAATTATAATTGTATATTTTTTATTATTTTAATGAATTAATGCAAAAAAAAAAATTAATTTTTTATCACAAGGGTAAACATGTAAAAGCACCAATATTCCTTTGACTTTTGACCCCGAATGGTGTTGGGGAATTATGAAAATAGTATTGGATAAGTGGTAAATGTTATAAACTTATTTTTTGGAAATCTCTCTATTAAACTACATGATCCGAGCTTAAACGAAGCAGGTAAAATCATCGGCTGTCGCAGGCTCTTACAAGAAATGCCCTCTTTGAACCTAAACTCAGGATCTGACAACCAAGTTTTAAGTCATTTGCCACCAAGTCGCAGCCCTTGAGGATGGTAAATGTTAT
>SKCR01032337.1:0-21639 GCA_019454045.1 Zanthoxylum bungeanum
GGAGCTTCAAGCCTTCTTCCTCCTCTTGGCCGAATCTTCCATAACTTGGAGCTTCTACCATTTGATCATCTTCTTCATCACAAGATATTGTAAGTATGATTCCGCCATACTTCATGTTTATATATATTCTTTATAGTATTTCACATGCTTAATCTTTGTTTGGGACATATTATAGAAACCAACAGGGGCGAGGCCCATATCAGTATCAGTTGGGGACGAGGCCCATATCAGTATCAATTTGGGGCGAGGCCCATATCAGTATCAGTCTGGGGGCGAGGCCATATCAGTATCAGTTTAGGGCGAGGCCCATATCAGTATTAGTCTGGGGACGAGGCCCACATCAGTATCAGTTGGGGGCGAGGTCCATATCAATATCAGTCTAGGGGCGAGGCCTACATCAATATCAGTCTGGGGGCGAGGCCCATATTAGTATCAATTTGGGGCGAGGGCCATATCAGTATCAGTTTAGGGCAAGGCCCATATTTGTATCAGTCTAGGGGCGAGGCCCACATCAGTATCAGTCTGGGGGCGAGGCCCATATCAGTATCAGTTTGGGGCGAGGCCCATATCAGAATTAATTTAGGGTGAGGCAATATCAGTATCAGTCTGGGGGCGAGGCCCACATCAGTATCAGATTGGGGGCGAGGCCCATATCAGTATCAGTCTGGAGGCGAGGCCCATATCAGCATCAGTTTGGGGCGAGACCCATATCAGTATCAGTTTAGGGCGAGGCCCATATCAGTATCAGTCTGGGGGCGAGGCCCACATCAATATCAGTCTGGGAGCGAGGCCCATATCAGTATCAGCATGGGGCCGAGGCCCATATCAGTATCAGTTTGGGGCGACACCCACATTAGAGTCTGCATGAGAGCGAGACTCATATCAGTTTCAGTTTGGGGTGAGGCCCATATCAGTATCAGTTTGGGGACGAGGCCCATATCAATAATAGTTCGGGGGTGAGTCCCATATCGTTATCAGTATCAGTCTTGCCGGGTTTGACACTCTGGGGGTAGGGCCCACGTCGTTATCAGTATCATTCTTACCGGGTATGGCACTCTGGGGGCGAGGCCCACATCATTACTAGTATCAGTTCTGCCAGGTATGCCACTCCGGGTATGGAGTACAGCATCAGTTATGCCAGGTTAGGCACTTCGGGTATAGAGTTACAACATCAGTTCTGCGGGTATGGCACTCAGGGTATGGAGATACAACATCGGTTCTGCCGGGTATGGCACTTCGGGTATGGACATACAGCATCAGTTCTGCCGGGTATGGCACTCCGAGTATGGAGATACAACATCAGTTCTGCCGGGTATGGCACTCCGGGTATGGAGATACAGCATCGGTTCTACCGGGTATGGCACTCAGGGTATGGAGATATTAGTATCAGTTTTGCCAGGAATGGCACTCCGGGTATGGAGACATCAATAATAAATGCGAGGATGAGTCCCAAGGTTGAGGCTCCCATCAGCATCAGCATCAGTTTCAGGGATGAGTCCCAGGGCCGAGGCCTACATCATCATCAGTATTAGATGCGGGGATGAGTCCCAAGGTTGAGGCTCCCATCAGCATCAGCATCAGTTTCAGGGATGAGTCCCAGGGCCGAGGCCTACATCATCATCAGTATCAGTTACGGGGATGAGTCCCAGGGTTGAGGCCTACATTAGTATCAGTTTTGGGGATGAGTCCCAGGGTCGAGGCCCACGGCAGTATCGGTTTCGGGGATGAGTCCCAGGGTCGAGGCCCACATCAGCATCAGTATCAGTTTCGGGGATGAGTCTCAGGGTTGAGGCCCACATCAGCATCAGTATCAGTTTTGGGGATGAGTCCGAGGGTCGTGACCCACATCATCAGTTCGAGGGTGAGGTCCCTATTGTCAGCGGTGTTGGGTCGAGGTGCCCAGGGTCGAGGTGCCCCCGTTGTCGGTTGTAGTTCCGGTCAAGGTGCCCACTACATCATTAGTTCGAGGGCGAGGTCCCTATTGTCAGCGGTGTTGGGTCGAGGTGCCCAGGGTCAAGGTGCCCCCGTTGTCGGTTGTAGTTCAGGGTCGAGGTGCCCACTACATCATCAGTTCGAGGGTGAGGTCCCTATTGTCAGCGGTGTTGGGTCGAGGTGCCCAGGGTCGAGGTGCACCTGTTGTCGGTTGTAGTTCCGAGTCGAGGTGCCCACTACATCATCAGTTCGAGGGCGAGGTCCCTATTGTCAGCGGTGTTGGGTCGAGGTGCCCCCGTTGTCGGTTGTATTTCCGGGTCGAGGTGCCCCCGTTGTCGGTTGTAGTTCCGGTCGAGGTGCCCAGGGTCGAGGTGCCCATTACATCATCAGTACGAGGGCGAGGTCCCTTATTGTCAGCGGTGTTGGGTCGAGGTGCCCCATTGTCCGTCATAGTTCCGGGTCGAGGTGCCCACTACATCATCAGTTCGAGGGCGAGGTCCCTATTGCCAGCGGTGTTGGGTCGAGGTGCCCAGGGTCGTGGTGCCCCCGTTGTCGATTGTAGTTCCGGGTCGAGGTGCCCAGGGTCGAGATGCCCACTACATCATCAGTTTGAGGGCGAGGTCCCTATTGTCAGCGGTGTTGGGTCGAGGTGCCCAGGGTCGAGGTGCCCCCGTTGTCGGTTGCAGTTCCGGGATGGGTCCCGGGGTCGAGGGCCCACTGCATCATCATCACAGTTCACATTCGGTAGTTCGGGAACAAATCCCAGAGGTCGAGGCGCCTCGCCACCATATCTACTACATCAGCAAATCAGTTCGAAGCAGCAGGCAAGTCAGGTGGCAGCTGGCGAGTGAGGTAAGTGAAAATGCATTGCACGTACTTGGATAGGATTGTCATTGTCACACACTACACAAGTCCCATCAAAGTGGGGGCGACTGTAGGCATTGCATTTTTGCATATTAGCCCGATAATGAGTCTCCTATGGAGACACTACCTCTTTAGTTGTGAAGGGTAAAGTTGGGAATTAGTTTTTGTCAGATTTAACTCGCTTGTTTCGTTTCGGGTTCGCTTGTTGGACCTCTGTTTTAAAACACACCAAACCCATTAAATCACATCAAAAAATAATTAAAACATTTAAAACACATCTCACAAATTAAATAATTAAAACATTTTAAATTAAATTAAAACACATGTCACAAATTATATTAAAATAAATTAAATTAAATTAAAGTTAATTAAATTAAATCACTTCCAAAATTAAAATAATTCACCTACCAATTGAAGATATTCACCCACCAAAAGCCCATATGCACCCATCCAAAACCATAACCCTAGCTCACCACTATATAAGAACCCCTACACTAAATCTAGATTTTGGCTTCAGTCCATGGAACTCACGACAATCATCAAAAAAAAAACACAAAAAAAAAAACCTAAGGATTATCTTCCCCACAAAGCAGCTGCCTGCCTCCTATCCCTCTCGTCTCTATCCTCCGATCAACTTCAACACTCACTCACGCTCAGACCAGTCACAAACCATGCATATAGAAAGCAACAAACCCTAAAAAACCCTACAAACAGTCCTCAATCACACACCACTGCAACCCCCATTTCAGCCCTTGAAACACCCATCACACGCCCTTGCTCCATTGGCTCAAAGTACACGTGAAACGCTGAACCAGACTCCCACTCTTCTATCTTTATCTTCTCTTCACTCGGCAGACCACAACAAAGCAAACCCTAAGAACCCAATCGAACTCTGGACGCAGACCCTCTCTCCATTACCTCTCTCGCCACTCTGGGCCTCACCAAAATAGCGACAACACCCACCTTCAGGCTTCAGGCTTCAGGTCAGGTCTCCATCTCTCCTCATCTTCACAAACCAATAAACCCTAACACACACACGCATGTCACAGTCCTAGCCCCTCTCGGTAGCAGCCTAAATACATCCCTTCTCACACACGTAACTAAGCCACCCTCACTTGCCCCATTCACGCAGCCACACCACATAGCCATCAGCCACGCAACAGTGCCCCTGCCCTCCACGCATCACAGCCTGAATCACCCACGTTCACGCCATCACTCACAGTACACACTCACCAAAATAATCACAAACCCACCACAAGCCATTCACGTCACTGCCCAACTTCACACCACAAATCACAAGCGAGCTATGAACTTTGCCATCTCCTTTGGTTTGACGTTAAGAAATTACTCGGCTTCCATAAGGACCTGATTATACCCTGAGAACCCATCTGCGAATGAGTACATGGCAGATAACGCCGCACTATCAACCAATACGTTTATATGGGGTAAAGGAAAATCATCATTCAGGCAAGCTTTGTTAAGGTCTCTATAATCCACGCACATTCTGACTTTCCCATCTTTCTTCGGCACGGGCACAATGTTTGCCAACCACTCGGGGTACTTCAATACTTCCATAAATCCCACATCTATTTGTTTCTTGACTTTCTCTCTAACCTTCTCGACCCACTCAGGTCTTATCCTTTGGAGCTTCTGCTTTACCGGCTTCATGTTTGGATAAGTAAGTGTCGTGTGCTGGGCGATGCTTCTATCTACTCCGGGCATGTCCTCATAGGACCAAGTGAATATTTTGGCATATTTGACTAATGTCTCCTCTAATTTCTTCCGTTCCTCAGAGGTAACCTCATTTAAGACATCATTGGGGCTTTCAAGCGTACCAAGGTTAAATGCGTTTGTTTAGGTTGAGTTAATGTCAAATATACTCAAGTCGTGCAAGTTGAAAGAAAGTGACTCAGGCAAGCAAGCGAAATGAATATCTTTATTATTAATGGATGCGATATCACAATTGAATAAGATCAGGAAAACAAACGTCCCTATAATTTGCAACTTTGTCTTCTTCCAACTTCTTGCTTTTTTCGGACATCAGATCCTCTAACTGCTGTAATTCTTTTTCCCATTTACTTTCCCATTTCTGTTCCGTTTCATTTTTACTATTGTTGCCCAGTATCCCCATGCGGCAAGCTTGGTGGTTGTGAGTTTGGAGGACAGTGCTGTCGGGTAGGCTAAAGTTGATTATGCGGGTGGGTGAAGGTTTTCTGTGTGTTGGGTTGTTCTTTTTCCGGGTCGGTTATTTTATGGGAGTGGATGAGGTTCTGGATTTCATGTATGTGGCGGGCACAACTGTCGGTGTCATGGCTTTTTTTGCTGGTGGAGGTAACAATATAGGTTTAGGTCAAGGTAGCGTGGCACAAGGTTCGGAAGTGGTTTAGGTTTTAAGGGACTTAGGAGTCCTTGCATTTTCAGCTGTTCAAACACCTTTGACAAAGGTCTACCAAAATTTGAGAATCGCCTGTTCCTGATAGGGGCGACCTCAGAATGAGTGGGCTTTGTCCCCGAAGGTCCCCTAATGGTCCTTCTATTCCGCTTGCAGAACTTTCTATCATTGGCTATATGGGGTATGGTCAAACTGGCCACAACGGCGGTCAAAGCTTGCAACTGCTCGGTATTCTTAGTGAGATTAGTCTCGAACTGATCCAAGCGAGAACCCTCATTATCTGACTCACTCATGTTCACTAACGGTCTTTTGACAAGTCTTCATTCTTCTCTAACCCAACGGTAATCTAAGGTGTCTCTTAAAACCGCATGTTAGCATATATGAGTGCGATGCATGGAATATATAAGTCTGCCCATTATCATTTTAAAGCATCCAATCATACTATTGCGAGGTGCAAACTTGTCCCAGTTGAAAAAGGCCCAACAGGTTTACACTTTCACGACAACGTGACTAAATAACTTCAAATGATACGGGGCCCAAACACCAAGTGGCCTATCAACATTTTAGAAGCTTTTGGCCCAATTTTCATAAGACACAAACTTGTCCCAGTTTAAATGGCCCAACAAGTTCATAGCTCATGACGAAAGGTCCAACTGAATCCAAATGATTATAGTCCCTAACACAAGCATAAAAGGGTGTTTTCTATTGGTCCTACAACTACGGTTCACATGCGGGTTTATAGGGGTATAGACAAAGGCTCCCACTAGCGAAGGATTGCCCACAACAAGGACTCCCCACTCAAGGGTTCGAGCGACCAAGTGAGCGCACCTTTTTTATTCGCTAAGGTACGTGCCAACGAGTGATGATACATGACTGACTGTCAAATGGATTTCTTATTGAAGATTCCCCAGATGGAGGGTGAAGCGGACACTCTTAAATACCCAAGCCTCTTAGGCTCTTATCACCTTAGTGACAGGAATAAACAATAAGTCCTTCAAATTAGTCCATCACAGTAAGCTTTGGGTAAATGATTATCCAGGTGCCTTCACAACTTTTCCTTATAGAAAGGTAGTGAATGAAGGAAGACACCATACCATTACCTAGCTCTAATAGTGCCTTTGATTAAACCCCTTCAACCCACTGTAGACACAGTTAACTAAAATAAAAATCACAAACATTACCGATTCTTTATCCTTAGTGGAGTCGCCAGACTATAGGACACAGAAATTGATGACGCTGTTCTAGGCTCGCGGCCCGGTCGGGAGTACGGAGTAGCCCACGGGGGAACTAAATCGGAGAATAATGGAGTCGCCACCCATTGTGAACTGGGAAATGATTTAAGGCCGCACCCACCCCTCGCAAGGGAAGATGTCTAACCATTGGGTTCGGAATGGTCCCTAACTTATGTCACTTGTAATGAAAGGATTTGTGCAATAATCTAACTAAGTGTGGGAACACAGAAATCTGGGGCGACGCATGCTGTCCCGGGCTCGCGGCCCGGTCGGGAGTACGGAGTAGCCACGGGGGACTAAACCGGAGAATAATGGAGTCGCCACCCGGTGTGAACCGGGAAAATGAGATTTAAGGCCGCACTCACCCCTCGCAAGGGAAGACCTCAAACCGTTGGGTTCGGAATGGTCTCTTACTTATGCCATTTGTAATGAAAGGATTTACACAATAATTTAATCAGGCTTAAGTAACACTTATTCCTAAGAATATCATGCTTCTATATTCATGGGTACAAAATAACACTCATACATACATTTCACATATATCTCATATCTAATAACACATGCCTAAAAAGAATACCTCAAAGTAACAATGAACATACAACTTCATTCAGCATATCATATTCATGAAAACACAAGCATACATAATATCCGCACAAGCATACATGTGAGCACTTTTCCAAGTGATACGTGAAATTGTATCCCAAGTACAGACAGCATTACCGTCCATTCGGAATCGGATACGGAATTTATGTCTGGGTTTCCATCCGATATATCACAAGAAATAATACTCCAAAGTCATCATGGCATAGGCATATGAATCGTAATGCGTTAAATAAAGACTAAGGCAAACGACGCAACTAATGGAATAAACATGCTTTTCATTATTATGTGCACAAAGATAAGAATGACTATGTGTGGTTCCATAAAAAATCACCTAAGAAACAATTATATATGGCATGTGATGAATATGTCTCAGTTCAGTGTGTTCGCATTCGTGTAGCGTTCGTAAACGCATTCGAACGGAAATGAAACAGAATGCTCACGTTCGTATGGCGTTTGTTAACGCGTTCGAACGGAAATGAAACAGAATGCTCATGTTTGTATGGCATTTGTTAACGCGTTCAAATGGAAGTGAAACAGAATGCTCACGTTCGTATGGCGTTCGTGAACGCGTTCGAACGGAAATGAGACCTGATGCATGATAAGGCAAAAATGTATGCGCGTTCGAGTTGAGTTCGTAAACGCGTTCAAACGGGAATAGACCTGATGCGTGAAATGGGACGCAATACATAAACAACGAAATAAAGGGGTGTGGCGAAGTACTGTCGTAAAGGTGGCCTTTTGAGGCTCTTGGTCTCTCAAAGAGAGGACCTTTAGACCAACATACTAAGCCCATGCGCGTCACATCACACATACAAAAATAGAGCCAATCATATCAAAACCAAGTATGCCCGATTGAACACATCTAACGTCCAATCCGAACACACATCAACCGGCGTAGCAAAGCATCGTGGTAAAGGGTTTTAACCCCTCCCCATAAGGGATTTTTCATTCCACTTACTAAGCCCATGCGCTTGATTGAACCATGCATAAAAAGATAAAGTCAATAATATCAAACTAAGTATGCCCGATTGAACGTATCTTGCATCCAACCGAACACACATCAACCGGCGCGGCGAAGTAGTGTCACAAAGGTGGCCTTTTCGGCTCTTCGTCTCTCAAATAGAGGACCTTTGGACTAACTCACTAAGCCCATGCGCTTGATTGAATCATGCATAAATAAACAACATACAGAATTCCAGTGACGAAAAATAAACAAACCAAAGCAACACAAGGTAAAAGATAGTGCCGTTTACTCAAGCGGTACGTGGAGTTGTGTCCCGAGTACAGATCATATTACCGTCCATTCGGAATCGGCTATGAAATTTATGTCCGGGTTTCCATCCGATATACCGCGAGAGTTAACACATTTCTCATTCATCCCATACCCACAACACACATCATACATAAATAGGATTCAACGAATAAGTAAAATATAATCAAAATAAATAACAAAAATCACGTAAAGATGGGTGTGAAAAGTACCCTCAGGTCTAATCTTTTAAGCCGTCTCTCGGACTCGCGTTTCACGAAGATCGAAAGGGGTAAAGCTTCGCAACTTTTCTGGTTCACTGGTTCAGCGTCCTAGCTCACTGCTTTGCTGTTTTGCTTGCGGTTCGAACTCCGTTCTGCTCCTGTTCGGCCTCTGTCTTGCTGCTCACTGCTCGGGCCACCTGTTTTAACGTTTTCAATGAACTGTTCCAAGTTTGCGTGGGTTCTTAGTGCAGTTGTGTGTGATTATTTTTAAGATTATCTATGCAGTTTTTATGTTACTGTTTTTAAGGTTTTTAGGGATTGTTTTAAGAGGATTTGGGCTGCTATTTTAAGGTGATTCATGGGCTATTTTTGAGTGTTTGTTAGGGGGTGTTTTAGTGGTTGTAAGGGCTGTATGGGGGGATGTGTTCTCGGTGCAGGAGGGGAGTGTTTTGATTTGGCTAAGGAGGGTTATTGCTTGTGGTGGTCTCGGTTATGGTGGAGGATTGAGGCTCTTGTTGTCTCGGCTATGGAGGAGGTGGTTAGGGCTCTTTGTTCTCTTTTTTGTGTATATGTGAAGTGTCTTGGGCGTGTATTAGAGAGAGTGTTGGGCGTGAATTCTATGTGTCAAGGAGAGAGTGTTGGGCATGAATTCTATGTGTCAAGGAGAGAGTGTTGGGCGTGAATTCTATGTGTCAATGAGAGGATGGCTTTGGTTAGGGGTTGTTTATATAGAAGATGTCTAGGGTTTTCTTCTTGTCTCACAAGGAAAGGATTTTGGTATTCAATTAGGATTTCCAAGAAAGGTATACACAAGATTGAGGGGGGACAAAATATTTTAAATTAGGAAGTTGTAATATTTAATTTGTGTTGGTTTAGGAATACAAATATTTTAGATTGGTAATTATCTTATTAGATTAGGAATGATTATATTTGATTAGCTTAAATTGGTTAAGATTGATTTTAATTAGGCATATCTTCTTTTTAATTTTAGTTTAAGTTTGGTAAATGTTTTATTTAATTGGTAAATGGTTTAAATATTTTATTTAATGTTTAATATTTAAATTAATATTTATTTATTTAATTTGGGATGTGTTTTATGGGCGTTGGGGAGCTAAATGGGCTGGGGTGTGAGGCTAGCAGCAAAACCAGAATTACCGACACCGTTCGAACGCTTCCTCGAACGCGACACGAACGCCCGCAATCTGTTTGACGTTCGAACGCAGTAACGAACGCAGCACTAACGAAGACAGTGAGCTTGTTTATTCTGAATTTCCCCTTCCGATATCCGTTTCCCGCGGCTTCCGTGACTCAAAAGGTAGTGCCTCCAAATGAGACTCATCATCGGGTTTCACATGCAAAAATACAATGCCTACACCAAGTCTACACAGTATACGTACACGGGAATAACCTATATCTAAGTTTGTATACAACATATATCTAAGTTCGCACGTATAAAAGTAAAACCTATATCTAAGTTTGCATGCATAAAAGTAAATCAACATTAACGACAAGCATACAATCTCATGAACACATTAAGTTAATACACGCGGAAACATAAATAAATAATAATTGTCTAAACATAAAAAATTAAAGAGAGATAATCAAAATCCTAGCATGAAAGAAAGAGTTAAATCATGCATGAAAATAACATATTATTTATAATAAACACTAGATTAACACAAGATTGGATGAAACGAAGTATGTGCATTTCTCAAGCGGTACGTGGTATTGTATCCCAAGTACAGACCGCACTGTCGTCCATTTGGAATCGGCTACAGAATTTTCATCTGGGTTTCCATTCGATATACCGCCAGAGATAACACAAAATCATTCGTCCAATGGCCACAACATACATAAACCAACTATACACATGCGAAGAAATTATAATAAATAACAGAGAAAAGAACGGGAATAAATAAAAGGGTTCCCTCAGGTCTAACCTCTTAAGTCCCCTCTTGGAAGTGCGCTACACGGTTGTCGGAAGGGTTGATGCTCCGTAACTTTTCCGATTTACTGGTTCGTTGTTTTCCTTCGTTGCCTCACTGTTTTGGACTGTTGTTTACTCTGTTTTCGCTGCTATTTTTGGTCAATGTTATTGTGGTTATTTGGGTGGCTTAGCTTACAGTTTTGCGGTTATTTGGGCGGAATTTTGGGCTATATTTTCGGTGGTTTAGGGTAGTTTTTTGGGCTGTGTTTCACGGTATTAAAAGTGCAGTTTTTCGGACAATTTTGTGGTGAAAAGATGACTGTTTTTCAGGTGCAGTTTGTGGTGAAAGAGTGCAGTTTTGGTGATGGATGTGCAGTTTTCAGGGCAGAATTTTTGGTGAAAGGATCCATTTTTTTTAGGGCAATTGTACGTTAGTAATAGGGCTGTTTGCTGGGTACAATTTACGGCAATAGAAGAGGGATTTTTGGGGACTGTTTTGGTAATGAAGGGGGCTGCAGTTAGGGACTGTTTCGGTGATGAAATGGATGTTTGGGGCTGTGATCCTACGGCGGTTTAAGGGAAGTTTCAGGGCTTATTGTCTAGGCAATTTCAGGGGGGTTTCAAGGTTGTTTCACGGCAATGAATGAGGGTTCTTTGTGTTGGGCGTGAATGTGCTAGGGAGATCCAAAGGTTTGGTTTGGGTGTCTTTTTATAGGAGAGGGTTAGGGTTTTCCTTGGACGTGAAGGGAATGAATCATGTAATTATGAGGGGTATCTCTAATTAGAGTGTCATAAGGAAAACTCTATTCACTTTAGGAAGGTAATTTGTGGGATTTGATTTGATTTTATTTAGTTTAGGCATGTGATTTAATTTTTTTAGGTTGGTGATTTGATTTGATTATGTTGATTCGGGAAGGTGATTTGATTTGATTTCTTTAATTCGGGAAGGTGATTTGTTTGGATTTCGACATGTGTTTAATGTGTTAATTATTATTTTGGATGGGTTTGAATGGGCTTAGGCGTGTGATTGGAAGGCTTGGGTGTGTGATTGGAAGGCTTGGGCGTGTGGTTTATTATTTTTGGTGGGCTTGGTGTGTGTGGGCTTGGTGTGTGGCTTGCGGGGTTTTGGTCTGAGGATAGATTTTAAAACAGAGATCCAACGTGCAAACCCGAAGCTAAGCAAATGAATTAAGTCTAACAAGGTATTGATTTCTGACTTTTCCCTTCCGACGTCCGTTTCCCGTGACTTCCGCAACTTAAAGGGTAGGGCCTTCATATGAGGCTCATCATCGGGACTTATATGCAAAAATACAGTGCCTACAATAACCCTTAATATTTTACACATAAATCTTTCATATGATCTCCGATTTTTATACATTTTATATTTTCGAAACTCTAAAACCGAGATCTATAATTTTCGTGTTGGATATTTTTCCAAATTCGAATAAGAAATAAGTCAAAAATATAGATCACAAATTTAGATGAATAGTACCCGTGGACCTATCTAGAGAATTCTTAAAACTTCGGATTTTTTTCATTTAATAATTAAATATTCAGCCCCTAATATAAAAAAGGAAGAACTATTCATTCATCCCTAATATTTTGAGAAGAGAAAAAATGTAGGAAGGGGAGAGGAAGAATAAAAGAATAAAGGAATAAAAGAAAGGCATTTTCATACTAAAATTACAGTATAGTCAATTCAAACCAACCCACAAAAAGCTAAAAGAAAGAATGTCAAGCTTAGAAGACTTATTTGGTGAAGGAAATAAAGTAAAATATGGTAAGGAAGACTTTACCCAAATTTGTAATATTAATGTTTTGATGATTTGATGATAAGTGAGCGTTGTTGAGTTGTGAGTAATGTTGTTTATATGATTATGGTGTTAAGGAAATTAGGATTTTGAGAAATCCCCAAGGTAGGAAACCCTAAAGAATGAGCTAAATTGAGGTTATTAAAATTTGATATTGTGATGATGATAGAAGAATAGAACTATGATAATTTGAATATGGGTAGTTGATCTAACTCGTATGAAGATGGGGGTGTTGGGTTTTTTTGGAGTATGTCATTGCAAAGATGATGCTAGGTGCTAAAATTGGCTTAGAGTCGCTATGTCTAACACCCAACGTCGCTATAAGTAAGGATCAGAGGCTCACTACCTAGAACCTGATCGTATGAGCATCGGTATGCTCAATATTTGATATCGCGACGCGTAATAAGCAGAGGCTCTACCTTGGGCCTAGTCAAGTGGGTGTCGCTACATGAAAACCTTAGGATCGCGATGACAAATAGAACATGCTCTATGCCTGTGTCTACTTGTATGAGCATCGCGACGCGAGGCAGAAACATCTTCACTTCATTTCAGTTTTAACTTAGGTTGTTAGAGTCCACCCTAAGAGTTTCGTATCAACTTATATACACGGTTTATGTCATGTTACAAGCACCATACGCTATGTAGTGGTAATAGTTAGTTGAATTGAGAAACCTAACCTACTTCTGAAGCATGTTTCACAACTCATATTCTAATCAAGTTTCTAAATTATAGATCATCACAAGAACCGTAATATTCTTGGACGAAGCAAAGTAGTATCAGCCAGATCCTAAAATCTAAGAGTGGACTTTTTTTAAGTTGTGTTTACTTATGTGTTTTTGAGATTGAAATTTATTTTCTGCATTTATGGTATTAGCCAAGTTTTTTTTTCAGATGTTTTATAAATAAAAATGTTTTGAGCAATGTTTTAGAAAGTGATGATTAATAAAGCATGGTTTTGTGATTTTTGGAGGCATGGGGAAAAACCCACCTCAGATGTAACTTGACATAGATATAGAATTGATGGATATGGAATTGACGGATTCAGAGAACATGTGCACATATAGTATAGGACTAGAGGGACAATGAGACGAAACGGCCCTAGATCCTAGATTTAGAGTCAAGAGGGCATCATGGATCAATACCCACGGCTCCAGTTCCATGGCTTGGGAGACAGCGAGACGTAATGCCCCAAGACCACCAGATTAGCTGTATAAGTGGACGATGAGACGTAACGCCCTCATACGTCAAACGTTTCACAGATAGATATTTCAGAAAGACAGATTTTCAGAAAAGATGGTTTTAAGAAAGAGTTTTTAAAGAAATTTATAGATTAATAAACCAAAAGCAATTTTCAAAAAACTTTTCCAGAAAAATAATTGTTATGAGATAGGAAAATAGACTATAGAAAGGATGATTTCCTTGAGATTTCAGTTTTATAATAATAGATTTTCAAAAGGCATTTCATTTCCCGCTTTGAATTGTCACTCACTAGGTCATTCAAACGATCTAACCTCCCCCCACTCTCAGTTTCTCTATTTTATTGGTATACCCAGTGGACGAGCTCGAGAGGATGGATACTGATGGCAGTCACTATAGTGTTTGGTCCACCACGTCGAGTGCAGTGTTATAGTCCAATCACAATCTAAGGAAAATCATGTGTCATACATTTTGTATAGCTGATATTATCTGTATAATAAGTCAAGGTGTCCAGGAACGGAGTTCTGCAGAAAAGTGTTTTTGAGTATACAGTTCTGAGTTATGATTTGTATTTAATTGGTATTATTGAGTTGGGCAGAGGTCCCACGTATGAGTTTATGTTTAAGATGAGATTAGTAGAGTTGATCAGAGTTAGAAAGTTAGAGGCTTAGGGGGATAGGGTGGCCTATTCTGCAGGTAGAATTTATGTAAAATGATGTTACAAGAAACCCATAAATACAAACCCAAAATCGTAATAATTCCACAAAAACTAGAAAGCATGATACAAGATCATAATGTTTATCGTAAATCGGTTGTAAATATAAATTATATACAGTGCAAAAGAATAAAAAAGAGCGTTGAGGAGTACAAACTTGTGTATTTGAGATGGAGATTGAGTGATGAAGGTTGATTGAAAGAGCTCAAAGTTGTAGAAGATTCTTAAGGCCATTGAAAGCGTTTGGAGAAGATTAAGCTTGTAAAATCTGGAAGATGAACGAAATTGACCTTTAAATAGGTTGTTTGGGCAGATCTTGGACGTTGATTTGGAATGGGATAAACAGATTAATGACACGTGTTATGCCAATCACAACCATTGAATTCAAATTAAGGACTCAGATAATAGCCACAAACTCGGTTCATCTTAGCCACCTGAGTTTTGGGATGTAAGTCATAGATGGGTGACACTTGGCATATTGGGGAGACGAAATAAAAAGGGAATTGGTGGATGTGATGAGCATTTAAAGAAGACCATAAAGCCATCTTATATTCTTATGGCAATTCAGAAACCCTAGGATTGCCTTTTGAAATGGCGATGAAAGAAATACAATTGTCATAAAAGGGCATATTTGGTAGTATGTGGGATAGACTGTCCCGATGAGGTTGAGCTTGGGAATTGTTGAAGTGATATAGAATTCTCTAAAAGGCCAACAACCTAAGGACACTAGATTAGTCTACACCACCATCTTTTGTAAAGTTCGAGACATCAACTCACCAACTCGTTGATATCAGGAACTATGAGACATATGTTGATAGTGGTTTTCATCGAGTAGAATACTCAAATACCAAGGAGGGGAGGAATGGATACTGTATTTAACTAAAAAATGGATGATAAATGCCCAAGGGCTCGAAGTTACAGAAGAGGGATACATAAGAGGATTGACAGAGTAGTCCGACAGAATGATCCATAGAGGTTCTTCCAAGGATAGAATCTGTTGAAAGCATAACAATCATTGATGCTGACCCGATCTCATGAAGAAGTGATGGATTTGGGGTTCTCTTGGGATTTATTGAAAAAGACCTGATGAAGTATAGGAAATGATTTCCTTACGCAACGGAAACGTCTTAGGCACCCGGATTAGACTTGAAAATTTTTTCTTCCCTTCCCACCGAGTGACCGAATGTTACTGCCACCACCACTGAAATTTAGCTTCAGTTTTAGAAAAATTCCAGCCCCGAACAGCCGCACTAAAAACTGGATTGTTTTGGACCCGATACGCGCCCAATACACTACCGAAACAACCGTTGAAATACGCGGACAATGGCAGTGTTTTAGTTCTAATTTTTCACTTGAAAACGGCCACAACACAGCCCCAAAACACCACAAAATGTTTCCCAAAAAAACTGGATTAAAATGAAACCAAACCGAGTTCTGTTTCACCAAGTAAATGGGCGGCAGTGAGCAAAATAAAGTCTCACTGCCAAGTACATATAAGAATAAGATGGAGATGATTATTTGTTCGACACCATAAAATCTTCCGAACTATATCTCGTTACCAACAGAAATTTGTGTGGGCAAGACTCACAATATTAATCCCTAAACTATTTAAAGATTAAATTACACTTGTGTTTTGTTTTTTTTTTCTTCTTTTGTTTTTTTTTTTTTTTTTGTGTTTCTCAACTTTTGAGAGAAAGAAGAAGAATATGAAATGTGGCAATGGTTAAAATGAATTCACTACCAAAAGAAAAATATATTTTTCTTTTTATATTTAGGTTTATTTGTTTCCAAAACAAAACAAAATCCTTTCCCTTTTCATCCCTCCAAATTCGGCCAAGGAGGAATTTTTTTTATTTAATTTTGTAACAAAAAAATCAATTACCATAAAGAAAAATATGTTATGAAATTAAAGGTGTAATCACCTTTCAAAAAGTGTAACCACCTCAAGGGTTTCCAAAACTCAATATTTGGAATTCCAAAATTAGCATTACATTAAATTATATCTTATATAATTTAATACATGTGATTAAATATCAAATATTTAATAAAACCATAAATTAAACTTTTAATATATAGTTTCAAGTGTGACATAATAATATTATTAATCATATTAATGATATTTATACATTTGTGAGTATATATTTGAACTATCCAATTATACTAAATATGCTATAGTATATCAAGCTAGTACGGGGACCAAATGGACCTAAGGTTCCGAGCTCCAATAATCTCGAAATATTAATTAAGCTCTTAATTAAATATTTCGAATTATTAACTCCGGGTTATTCCACTAAAACCCCGAAGTTGCACTCTCGTTGCTGTAGATGATATATTAAGCCGAACCAAATCAATGTCCATCGATATAGTCACTACATACGAATTGACCCTTCACGAGTATCTCGTAATTAGAGCCAGGTCATAATGTCCATTATAGCCCTCTAATTATTTATACATTAAGTACCATTGATTCTCTAATGAATGATTTATTCATAACGATTATGAATTTTAATTTTTCTATTCGTAATAGAAAGACTTGAGCGCTCTAACTGTTCAAGTACCGAATCAACCCTTAAGGAAGATACTCCTCTACTTCTCGCTAGAAGGAGTGAACTCCAAATCTATGTAAAGTGTTCCCAGCTACACAACAGACAATGCCTCAAAAGTACCTAGCTATTGGTCGGGACTGCTACACCAAAATCACCTTTGTAAATCAAAGGACATAGCCTGCCATGCAGGAGTTTGTAGTACACTCAGGATTAAGATCAATCCATATATGACCATCTAGTATATCAAAATTACTTTCTTTATTTAACCGATATTATAAGAATGTCATTTCCATCTGCGTCCAGTCCTATATAATCACATCATACAAGGTGCCTTCATTCTCATGTATCTACATGGACGATCCTGGATCAAGGTCGACATACAAATATAGATAAACCAAAAACAAAATACCCGCTTTGTTTGCTCTCTATGGACTATTTAAGATTACTAACTTCAAACTTAAATCCTCTTGTGTATGACACTCATACACTAAGTATGAAGGCACTTAAGTAATCTAGGGTATTCTAGATAATTTATATTACGCGAAATTAAAAAAAACACTTTGATAAATGAATAATGCATCATTTTATTTCAAAACATATAAAATCGTTTACATTACATATAGCTCTAAGGCATACATCCCAACAATCTCCCACTTGCACTAGAGTAAATGGGACATGTTTCGTAATCCTAGACCATCTAGGTGACCTTCAATCACTTTAGCCGACAAGTTCTTAGTAAAATGATCGGCCAGGTTCTCTTCGGATGCAATCTTTGTGACAGTAACATCTCCTCTCTGCACTATCTACCTGATGAGATGATATTTCCTCTCTATATGCTTTCCCCTATTGTGGCTTATTGGTTCTTTTTAATTCGCCACTGCACAACTATTATCGCAATAAAGTGTAAGTGGTTTATCCATATTTGGAACAACTTCTAGATCTCCCAAGAATTTACAGAGCCGGACTGCTTCCTTAGCTTCTTCACAAGCTGCTACATACTCAGCCTCCATGGTGGAGTCAGAAATACAAGATTGCTTTACACTCCTTCATACTGTAGCCTCACCACATAGGGTAAACACTAATCTAGATGTTGATTTCCTAGAATCGACATCTATATGAAAATCAGAGTTCGTATATCCCCTTAGGATCATATCCTAACCAAAATATACAAGCATATAATTTCTCGTTCTCTTAAGATACTTGAGAATGTGTTTCACAGCCACCCATTGATCCAATCAAGGGTTAGACTGAAACCTACTGACTACTCCCACTGCAAAACAGATGTCCGGTCTCGTGCATAGCATAACATACATGAGACTACCAACAGTTGAGGTATATGAGATATGTCTCATTTCCTCAACATCTTGAGGTGTCTTAGGAGACTGTTCCTTAGATAAGGAAATTCCATGTCGATAAGGCAACTTGTCTTTCTTGGAATTATGCATCCCAAATCACACAAGGATCTTGTCGATATAGGATGCCTAAGACATAGCTAACAGCCGTTTCTTGCGATCCCGAAGTATCTGAATCCCAACAACGTAACTGACCTCTCCCAAATCTTTCATTTGGAATTGGTTAACTAACCAGGTTTTCACATCCGATAATATATTTACATCATTCCCAATGAGTAAAATATCATCGACTTATAAAACAAGAAAAACCACATTCATGTCAATGACGTGCTTGTATACACAAGGCTCATCAACATTCTGATCAAAGTCATAAGACTTGATCGTGGTATCAAATTTTATGTTCCAAGATCGAGATGATTGCTTAAGTCCATAAATGGACATTTACAGCTTGCAAACATTTTGCTCTTGACCTTGGGCTATGAACCCCTCTAGTTGTACCATATAGATACTCTCATCAAGATTGTCATTCAAGAATGCAGTCTTATCGTCCATTTTCCAAATTTCATAGTCATAATATACGGTAATGGATAAAAGAGTGCAGACGGATTTGAGCATCGCTACTGGAGATAAAGTTTCCTCATAGTCAACCCCCTATTTTTGGGTATAACCATTGGCCACTAGCCTAGCCTTGAGTGTCTGTATCTTCCCATTTGCACTTTTATTCCTCTTGTAGATCCACTTGCAACCTATTGGGTTCCACCCCCATCAGGTTGGTCTACAAGTTCCCAGACTGAGTTGGAGTACATAGACTTCATCTCAAGGTTCATGGTTTTGAGCCATTCCTCTTTATCAATATCTTACATTGTACTACGATAGGTCAATGGATCATCTATACCATCACAAGATGAAACAACTTATACCTCTCCATTTCCTAGATAGCGTTGAGGCTGTCTTACAACCCAAGTCAATGGATCATCAATACCATCACTGGATATGACAACTGTTGAGTTTCAATCAAGTCCCAAGATCATAAATCATGCATAAAAACGAGTAGAATAACAACCAAATGAGGTGCGGAAAAACTCACATGGATCGGTAGAGATGCATCAAAGATGGACCAAATGCGCACTTCATGTTTCTGCCTCCATCAAACTCGGTTTTGGCCTTCTTGAACTGCAGTGGACTGCACGGTGGGGGCTGTTTTGATGCTCCAAAAATCGGCCATGAAAGACTCCATTGAAGCCCCAAGCTTCAAGCTTTCCAAGCTCACAAATTCGTTTCCCTATCACCATAATATAACCCATGTGTGTGCTAGCACTTCTTCTCATTTGCTTCTCAAAATTTCGGTCAAACCAGAAATTTTTGGAGAAGAAATCGGCTCCAAGCCGAAAGTGAAGAAGGAGAGAAAAGAGAGGGAGAGGAAGAGCTGCGTAAAAGGTGAGAGAAAAAGTAAAAAGAATAAAATGTTATAGTTTTTTTATATTTTTTTCAAAATTAAAACCATTTACCATATATTTTACTTTTCTTTAAATGCTAAAGTCAAAAAGCAAAAAGCAAAAGTTGCTTTTTCAACTTCTACATCAATCACTCAAATCAAGTGACAACATGTCATATCACTCAAAGTGACATTTGATTCGACGCTTGATGTGACTAGCGATTTGACGCACGATTTGACTTGCGTGCCGCACTCGAATTTGAAATGCGAATGTGCTCGCAAATAATCCCGGGCTCGGGTTCGCTAATTCCAAATTAACGAATTTTCCGTTGCGTCATAATTAAATGATTACGCCTAGCGATATCACTATTTACGTCGCTAACGAATTAATTCTAAATTAATTCGTTCGCCCGAATTAAAATCTAATTTTAATTCCGCGTCGAAATCCAATTTCTTATAATATATCGAATATTATTTTATCGATTAATTCCAAATTAATCGTTCTCTCTCTTTAACGATATTTTATCCGAGATAAAATATCTCTCGCAATTAATCCCAGATTAATTTTCTCTCTCTTCTAATTAATCCCAGATTAATTAAAGTGCGAGTCATACGTCATCGGTGAATCTTCAGGAAGCGACCCATGAGATCTCCAGATGTTGGCAGTAAATACGGTCGTCGGACTATCCGAACACGTAAGTACTCTCGTACTACGTTTGTACCGATTTACAAGACAAGGTTGGCTTCTAGCAAAGCGCCATGCCTACCCAATTCTCCAGAAATATTCTTACAGGAATATATATAGATCTGTATCAAGGGTAGTATACCGTATTATTGTGTATATCGGCCCAGTATCGGATAGTCACGTGCTAGGGCTGGGGCTGGATAAGTGTCTGCCCCGTCCGAAGCACATGTCGGATGTCTGGTAACTAGTCCTCTATAATCAGATATTCATGAACCTGGTCATAATATCATGATTGGATGCGCATCACTCAAGAGCACTAGTACCGTATCCTGCGTGACATCATCTCCACTATGACTGAAGTGATACTTCCGTCTTGACATCACACCCAATACACTGCGACTCTCTGATAAACCCAGAAGTGGTGTACGCAGAACCGGTTAAAGCCCTGTACCACCAAGACCAAAGTCTATCGATTATCGTAAGTATTAGCGGTGCAAGTCTCAGGTTAAGACCAAATACACCTACCCTGATGTCGGACTCCCATAGACACATAGTCATAATACCAATGGGATTCCGAGGGGTCTATCCAGAGCGAAGCTGTTTCCGTACCATCGGTGAAACACAACCTCCTATCGCACTTGCATAAGTATCCAATACTTAAATATATGAGAAATATGCCGTCGTGCCCTCACAACGCGCACAAGTGCAATACTAGCCTATTCTGCATTATCGATGTCCTGTCTCGATAATACTCCGGCTAGGGATATTTAATGATTAATCCTTCGTGGACTGATACTGTCTCATCATCTCAATCCATGAACTAATCATATGGACCTCTCTTCATTTATACATCTATGGTGATCTAATCACAAATGATGAGAGTGCAATTTCCTTGTCACATAGTTAATTTGTACAACAACACCGTGATCTGTACAAATAGTGACGCTATAGGTCATTATCCAACAATCTCCCACTTGGCACATAGCCAGTCACTCGAGTGTCTAACACCCGAACTATGTACGGTTCGCTCAAATTGCTGAGAAAAGATTTTCATCAGCGGATTTGCTTAATTATCGCTGACGCGATTTACACGATCATCACATCGCCACGATGTATGATCCTAACGAATCAGATGATATAGAAGTATATATCTGGATCGTCGATGAGACCTTTAATTCCTTAGCCTGTGCTGACGCCTAGCTCAGCTGCTAAAAGAACTATATCTAATCTAATTAGATTTATTTTCGATCCAAATGGCTTCTATTGCTGCCTCAGCTGCAGCAATAATTTGCATTTGTTGTTTATTCGGCATATTTATCTTGCTCGGAAGATTTCCAGCTCACTGTCCTAGTGTTCAAACTTTATAGTACCACAATATTTAATTGTTTGGAAACTTTCAGCAGTGATCCCAGTCACTTCAAGTTCTCCATCTCCATAGTTTAAGACAACATCTTTAGTTCTCTCAGATACTAACA